>CAIGRF010326389.1:25772-42564 GCA_903798235.1 Fraxinus ornus | reverse complement strand
GTAGTAGAATGTACAGCCCGATTATATGCAAACTCAATGAAAGGTAAACACTCTTCCCAACTCTTCAAATTCTTATTAATCACAGTACGTAGCAATTGAATCATAGTCCTATTAACTACTTCAGTCTGTCCATCAGTCTGTGGGTGACAAGTAGTAGAAAATAACAACTTAGTTCCTAGCTTATTCCACAAAACTCTCCAAAAATGACTAATGAACATAACATCCCTATCTGATACAATACTTCTATGAATCTCATGTAAGCCTACTACTTCCTTAAAGAATAGATCCGCTATATTTGTGGCATTATCGATTTTATGACATGGAGTGAAATGTGTTATTTTGCTAAATCTATCTACCACCACAAATATAGAATCCCTTCATTTCTTAATTCTAGGCAAACCCAGCACAAAATCCATGGACACTTCAACCCAAGGTTCACTAGAGACAGGTAATGGTGTATATAAACCCTAAAGTAAAACCTTAGATTTCGCCTTTTTACAAGTTGTGCATCTACTACAAACCCGATCAACATCTAATTTCATCTTAGGCCAATAAAAATGTTCATTTAGCATCTCTAATGTCTTCTTAACCCCAAAATGACCCATTAGACCTCCACTATGTGCCTCACATACTAATAATTCTCTTATTGAACATTTAGGAACACATAACTTATTTTTCTGAATAAATACCCATCATGCCTAAAGAATCTATCCATAGCACCCTTATTATATGAGTCATATATATTAAAAAAATCTAGATCATTAGCATACATGTCCTTAACATATTCAAATCCTAGCAATTTAGAACAAAAGATGATAGAAGTACGTACCTCCTTGACAATGCATTTGCTACCACATTTTCTTTACCTTGTTTATACCGAATAACATATGGAAATGTCTCGATGAACTCCATCCACCTTCCATGTCTTTTGTTTAGCTTGCCTTGACCCCTTAAGTACTTCAAGGACTCATGGTCGGTGTGAATTACAAACTCCTTTGGCCATAGGTAGTGCTACCATGTCTCCGAAGCTCGAACTAGTGCATGAAACTCCTTCTCATAAGTAGGATAATTGAGAGCTGCTCCACTTAGCTTTTCACTAAAGTAAGCTATTGTCTTCGTTCCTACATTAAGACAGCTCAGATACCTATTCCTGAGGCATCATACTTAATCTCAAAAGTATTGTTAAAGTTAGGTAATGATAAAATCGGTGTGGTACACAACCTAACTTTAATAGTATTAAAAACATGTTCTTGTTCAACGCCCCAATGAAATCCTACACTTTTCTTTATAATTTCTGTGAGTGGTGTGGCAAGTGTGCAAAAATCTTTTACAAAATGCCTATAGAAACTAGCTAACCCACGAAAGCTTCTTACTTCAGTTATGCTTTTAAGCGTTGACCACTCCTTGATGGCTTCGATTTTCTCCTCATCCACTTGAATGCCCTTAGCACTAACGATATAACCAAGGAAAACAATATTTTTCCATGCAAAATGTGCACTTTTTAAAGTTAGCATAAAATTGTTCTTGCCTTAAGACTACAAGCACACATCTCAAATGTCATATATGTTCGTTTAAATCCTTACTACATATCAATATGTCATCAAAGTAAACTACTACGAATTTATCTATGAATGCACGTAAAACATGATTTATTAATCTCATAAATGTGCTAGGTACATTAGTAAGTCCAAATGACATAACTAACCACTCATACAACTCATATTTAGTTTTAAAAGTAGTTTTTCATTCATCTCCTTCCATCATCCTAATTTGATGATAACCACTTTTTAAGATCAATTTTACTAATTATGCATGATCTATGTAATTCATCTAGCATCTAACATAGGAATATGATGACGATACTTTATCGTTATATTGTTGATGGCCCTGCAATCGACATACATCCTCCAAGTTTCATCTTTCTTTGGTACAAATAGTATTGTCACGACACATGGACTCATACTCTCCCTCACATGCCCTTTACTCACCAAATCTTCCACTTGCCTTTGAAGTCTTTAGTCTCCTCGGGATTATTCTGATAAGCGGCTTGTTTGGAATGAGAGCTACGGGGTACGAAATCGATTTGATGTTCAATGCCTCGAATGGGTGGTAGCCCATTAGGCATGTCCTCTAGGAACACGTCTTCGAATCCCTGTAACAAAGAAGTGGCCAAACTAGGAAGGGGTGTGTTAGATTCCTCAAGATTGAGGAATGATTCGTTATAAATCAACAAGACCATAAGTCGGTTCTCAACTACTGTCATCTTCAACTCACTCCATTTTGCAAAGAAATTCACTTTCGACTTTTCCCTCATCTCATAGAACTCTTTTACTTTTCTCTTTTGTGGTTCTACCCTTTTTTTCTCACTTTTAGCTACCTCACTATTTTCTCTCTTGCTCCCGTTTTGTGAAAGGTCAATCTCACTCCCCACTTCTCTCAATCTTTTCTCCTCCTCGCTTTTCAACTTGATTTGATTTTCATACATTTGTTTTGGTGTCAACGGTGCAAGAGTAATAAATTTCCCACCCTTAGTAAAGATGTATCTGTTTTTGTACCCGTCATGAATCAACCTCCTATCATATTGTCATGGCCTCCCAAACAAAATATGTCTGACATGCATAGCAACTACATCACACATCACTTCATCATGATACCGCCTAATTGAGAAACTCACCAATATTCTCCTATTCACCTTAACCTCTCCACACTCATTCAATCATTGCAATTTATAAGGCCTAGGATGTTTTAGCATAGTTAATCCCAATTTTTCAGCAAGTGTTGTGCTAACCACATTAGTACAACTACCCCCATCAATAATCATACTACATACATTGTTGTTGATGTGGAACCTCGTATGAAATATGCTCTCCCTTTGTTGCTCCAAGTCATCCACTTTGATTTGAGCATTAAGAGCTCGCCATGTAACCAATAGCTCTCTCACTATATACTCCACTTCCTAACCATTGCTAGCTTCTTCAAATTCCGACATGTCATTATATTCACCATCACTATCACTAACCACTTCTCCAATGTCTTGCAAGATCATCGTTCTTTTGTTTGGACATTGAGAAGCAATGTGTCCCAATCACAAGCACCTAAAGCACTTGATATCCCAATTCCTAAATGGTTGAGAATCCACCTTAGGTGTAACATTGCTAGCAACTTTCTCCTTTCCCTTTTGGTAGCTCAGTCATACCCTTTGAAGCAGCCTCATCACCTTTATTATTATCCCACTTCGATTTCTAAGAAGAGTTTGAACCCGAAGAACCCGATGAATATCTAGTTGTCTACTTTCTCTTCAACTGCATTTTCAGTTCATAGCTACATATGTCTTCCAACTCCAAATAATGTTGCAATTCTACCACATTAGCTATATCTCTATTCAAATCATTCAAAAATCGGGCTATGGTGGCCTCCCTATCCTCCTTAACATTTGCTCTAATCATCACAATCTCCATCTCCTTGTGATAATCCATTAAACTCCTAGAACCTTGGTAAAGGCTTTGTAATTTTTTATGATACTTCCGATAATAATGATTAGGCACAAACATCTTCCTCATGATAGCCATCAATTCTTCTCAAGTATTAATAGGCCTCTCATGGTTTCTCTTCCTAGATGTTACTACTTGATCCCACAAAATAATAGCATAATCGATAAATTCAAGTACCACAATTTCTTCCTTCTTTTCCTCCAAGTAGTTGTGGCAATCAAATATCAACTCTACTTTCTTTTTCCACTTCAACTAGGCCTCCGGATCACTCCTTCCTTTGAATGAAGGCGTTATCGTCTTGATGTTGTCCATACTTCTATCAATACCATCTCCAACAAGATCTCTACCTCTCTATTCATGCCTAACTCATCTATCCATCATTCTTCCTAACTCGACATCCATCAATGCATCCTCATTAATATCACTATCCGCTTCTCAATCACCAGATATTCCGCTCTATGGTCCCGCCTTCCTTACCTCCTTGCGTTAGGAATTTCTTTAGATTGTTCCCGACGTAAATTAGCAAACAATGTATCTTGCATATCTAATATGTCTCTCACATCCTCAAACAACATTTCAACCCGATGTATCATTTCATCCGACATGTGGACTTGATTATCCTTCCCATTTGAAGTAGAATAGTCACTATCAGACATCCTATATCTATTTTGATATTTGCCTCTCGTGTATTCACCCGAGTATCACTCAAATTGGCATTTTCCCTCTATTAATCTCACCACTCTACCTTTTTCCACTCAATACTTTCTTGTAAGTGCTTCAAAGAATTAATTCGATCTCAATCAAGATTTTAACCCTCGTGGAGTCCAAACAAAGAATGAGTAATGAAAGTGATCTAGAATGACTCAAGAAGTAGGAATTTGAATTTGAATAAAACGCTATAGATGAATTTAAAAAAAAAAAAAAGGTATTTCGTGAATTTGGAATGGACACTCTTGAATTTGGGATTTTTTTTTTTACTCAAAAACGAAGTTGTATGCTGCTGGTAAATTTTTTTTTTCCCTTAATTTTCATTTTTTTACTCGGAAACTCAACTAGATACCAGCAAAAAAACATAAACTGATTTGGATGCTAGATTAGCCCACAAACAAGTTTTGATTTTTTTTATTTTTTGGATTAGAGACTAAAAAAATGAAGAACGCGAAGGACATGAAGAATGAAAAAAGACTCAAACAAAAAGGAAATTAACTAGGATATAACCTTGATTTTTGGAGCCTTACTCTGATATCAACTAATGCGAACACACGTAGAAATTGTAGCTATGGAACTCAAGACAAATTAAAATAATCCCAAGAAAGCCAAGAATCAACATTTGAAAGCTCGACCCAATAAATTATTGAATCAAAGAACAAAGATAATTGCTATTAATATCTTGACCCCGTGATCACAAAACTTATGAACCTTACTTGAATTTATATAAAGCCATAAAAAATTATTTCTTAATAAGTTCAAAATTAATTCAATGAAGAATGAGAAGAAATCAAATTAGCCTCACGATAATATCTCAATGATTGTGTGTCATACAATGAATATAATGAGTTCTATATATATGGAACTCATAAGACCTAGCTAAAAATGAAATTCAAGCATCAAAGATTTCAAAAACATTTCATACAAGAGTCTTAACTAAAATAGAAAATTATGCAAAAATCGAAAAAAATGCGTCCCGATTTGAACTATGCGGCTGGATAGGTGTAACCCATGCGGTCGCATAGGCCTCTTCAATTAGCCTCCATTTGGTTCGGTATCTATGCATGCGACTGCATGCATAAGTGTACTATGCGGCCGCATAGCTTCGCTCCTCAGCTCCTCGCTTGTTGCTTGCTCCAAGTTGATCCATCTCATTTTTTCCTCCAAGCCCAACATGAAATTTGTCCATTTGCTTGTCTAATCATTATTTTTGTCCACATTGGCTTAAGAAACAAGTCCCGTCGCTTCTTTGACCCGCTTCACCCGCGACATCGTCATTGGCCCTTTCTCAACGATCAACGGATCTTTGCCCGAACTTGCCCTTGTGTCATAGATCACATCACTTATCCTTGATTTGTCTATGTAGGCCTAGCTACTATGCTGCTCTATTATAATTGAGCCGTGACTCAAGTTCTTGTTGAATATTTGATTAGAAATATTGTTGAATGAGTATTACGAGTTGGTAGTTGTCTTGAAGAAGTCCAAGGTGAATTTAACTCCTATTTCATCTCAAATTCTCCATTATTGATCTTACCCATTGTATTGGGACTCCATATTATATTAAACTCTTCATTTATTAATTCTCCTAGTATGTTAGAGATTCTTTGGTTATAAATATGTGGTGTATGACATATATTGAAATTGACCAATTGTCCAATTAGTTATTAATCCAAAGAGATCATTTGTAACTCCTTACTATTGAATATAATGGATTTTTCGCATTTACCTATGATTTTCCTGAATTTGGATTTCCACGTAAATCTTGTTCTCTTTGTGATCCATTATTTTTCATATTGCTCATATTATTCTCTTCTTTAATAATTTTGCTGAATTTATAAGAAGTAATAACAGAGCGATTATGTTATCTTGTTTGTTTTCTAAATTTGGTATAAAAGCCAAGGTTTTAGCAATTTTTGGGAAGGACAAATTGGTTATTAAAGCGAGGTTTGAACAAGGTTGATTGTTTCAGTGATGACAAGTATGAAATTTGAGATTATGCTTTTGGATCGCAACGCCAGATTTTGTTATATCATATTTTTGTTGGGACGCTGCAGGAGAAGCAACGTAAGGAGTTGTGATCTTGTTGTTCGTGAGGATAATTCCAGCAAATTTGTTAAATTGGATGGAGTTAGTTGTAATCTTGTTGATCATGATGCTCGTGATGATTCGAGTAGGTTTGACAACTCAAGTAGAGTTGGAAGTGCTCGTGGTTATTCTAGTAGTTTTGGTGATTCGACTGGAGTAGAAGTGAATGAGACGATTCAAGCAAGGTTGGCGTGTAATGTAGTTCTGTTGCTAAGTATGGCTTGAATTTAGTTCACAATGGCTGAGTATTACAGAGGAGCATGGTGGAAGAGATGGAGTAATTTGGTGAAACGTTTTGTTTTGAGAATTTTGTTAGAGTTGAAGAGTTAAGTTTTATTCCTTGCAATAGATTCTAACAACCTCCTTAATTTAAGGAGCTAACCACCTTTGTACCATCTAGAATATTTTTGTTGTAATTATTTATACTAGCACAATGTTGAAGCAATGTAACACTTGAGCTCAATTACTATTCAATTACCTATATTTCAACTTGGTATCAGAGCCAAGACAATGGCCAACGCCCCATAAAATACTGATGCAAACTCTGCCCATGCATCTTTCTCAAGCAGCAACACTGGTCCAATGCAAGGGAGCAATAACCTCTCACCATTTTGTGTGAATTTAACCTAAGTAGTATCGTTAAGCTTGATAAAAACAATTTCCTTCTATGGCAGAACATGATACTGCCCATCATCAAATGACACAGCCTTGAAGGCTACATTCTGGGGACAAAGATGTGTCATCCAAAATTTATTGGAGCTCAAGAGGCTGGTGAAGCTGGAACTAGCATTGAAATGACCAAGAATCTAGAGTACAATAAGTGGATGTCAACAGACCAACTACTAATGGGTTAGCTTTACTCCTCTATGACTCCGGACATTTCCATGAGAGTCATGGGAGCTAGGAACTCAAATGAACCGTGGACAGCAGTGGAGGAAAGCTATGGAGTTTAGAACAGATCCAAGATCACCTTTCTTACTGGTGAACTTCAGAAATCAAGGAAATGGGCTATGAGCATTGATCAATATCTAAACAAAGTTAAGCTGATGGCAAAGCTGTTCCTCATTCTGACTTAGTTACTCAAGTTTTGGTAGGTCTGGATGAAGAGTACACACCAATTGTGGTTCAGATCAACAACATAGATAGCATTAGATGGTGAGAACTCAAATCAACACTAATGACTTTTGAAAGTAGGTTGGAGCATCTCAACACAGTGAGAAATAAGATGGCATGAATTAATCTCGATCAAACCTCAGTGAATTTTTCTCAAAGGTCTAGTTCCAACTATCATCATAACAATTCCTACATACCACCTTCTAATGGAAGATTCTTTGGTTACATCAGCTTCAGAGGTGGAAGAAGAGGAAGGAACAGAGGAGGTACCTTCATTGGTGGTGACAAGCCTGTATGCCAAGTGTGTGGAAAACTTGGACATAGGGAAAACATTTGCAACTTCAGATATGACGAAAGGTACACAAGAGCCCAACCAAATCAGAGGCCAAACTATAACCCTTCACCAGCAGCTTTTGTGGCATCTCCCAACACAATGAATGACCCTACTTGGTTTGCTAACGCTGGAACTAGCAACCATATCACTGGAGACAAGCAAAACCTCACTTCAGTAAATGAATACACTGGTAAGGAAGAAATCATAGTTGGAAATGGAAATAAACTGCACATATCACACTTTGGTAAGAGTCATCTTCCAACCCTGAACAAACACTTTTGTCAAATAAATTACTTCATGTACCTGAAATTAAGAAAAATCTTATCAGTGTATCACAGTTAACTTTTGACAACCAAGTCTTCATGGAATTTTACTCTAACCACTGTTTTGTTAAGGACAAGCTAACGAGAGAGGTGATATTGAAAAGGAAGCTTAAAGAAAGGATGTATCAACTAGACTTGCCTCACCAAAACACCAAATGTTACCCTCAGACATTTGCTCTCTCAAATAATCACTGCTGCAGTGTCTTATCCATTAATCCCAGTCTATAAAATAGTCAGGAGTCTTTAAATTTCCAAGCTAATGTTTGGCACAAGAGACTTGGACATCCATCTAGCCAAGTAATGTCTCAAGTGCTCATAGTCTGTAATCAAAGCTTAAAAGAAAATGAAAGCAAGTCCTTCTGTGATGCCTGTCAATTTGGTAAATCTCATTTACTGCCTTTCTCTCCTTCAACTTCACATGCCAAAACACCTCTAGAACTTGTGCATACAGACCTATGGGGACCAGCACCAATCCAATCAACATCTGGTTTCAAATAATACATGACATTCCTAGATGATTTTAGTAGATTCACTTAGATCTATCCCCTAAAACAAAAACTTGAAGCTCTAAGTATGTTCATTCAATTCAAAAAGTTAGTGGAAAACAAGCTTGCAAGGAAAATAAAAACCCTTCAAGATAACTGGGGAGGAAAGTATAGAGCCCTTACAAACTTCCTAACTCAAGAAGGTGTTGAATCCAGACACCCTTGTCCTTATACTTCAGCCCAAAACGACATAATTGAAAGAAAACATAGACACATAATAGAGATATGCCTCACTCTCCTAGCTCAAGCCAAAATGCCCTTAAAATATTGGTGGAAATCCTTTCAGGCTGCAACTGACCTCATAAACAGATTGCCTACACCTATACTTAAAATGAAGTCACCTTTCCTGGTCCTATATGGAAAAAAAAAACTTACTACAAAATACTAAGGATTTTTGGCTGCACTTGCTATCCTTGTCTTAGGCCTTACCAAAAACACAAGTTCAACTTTCATTCAACAAAATGTGTCTTCATTGGCTATAGTGAGTCTCACAAAGGGTACAAATGCTTGAACTCAACAGGGAAAGTTTATATCTCTAGGCATGTTTATTCAATGAACTAGAATTCCCCTTTGAATCATTATTTTCTAACCAAGGTCACCAAAACTGTGAGACACCAAAACCTGCAGTATCTTATTTCCAGTTTTCACTTGAAACACATAACATTGAACCTGCCTCAAGTCCTGTTGATGCAACTCTCCCTAAAGCAACCAATATAGTACATCACACACCTCCTAGCTCAAGCAATAGACAGTTTGAAGACATAAATGATGATGGTGATGAATATGGAAGTGATAGACTGATCGGAGATATGAATAGCCAAATAAACCAAGGTTTGGAAGTAGAAATTGAGTTGCCACAGAACAATGAAAGGGCTGAACTGGATTTTACAACCAACCAGCAGCAAGTCGACCTCAACAAAGACTAAGGAACTTGAATGAACACCCTATGATCACAAGAGGAAAAGCGGGAGTTTTTAAGCCTAAGGCATATTTGGGAAAATTAGTTGACAATATCTCTGAAATATCATAACCAAAGACTGTTAATGAAGCCATGACAAGCAAAGAATGGAAGAGAGTCATGGAGGAAAAGTTGAATGCTCTAATGAAAACTAAAACTTGGAAACTTGTTCCTCCATCACCAGACTATATTATAGTAGGAAATAAGTGGGTCTTCAGAGTAAAACAAAATACAAATGGTTCTATTTAGAGACTTAAGGCAAGGTTGGTGGCAAAGGGTTTTCATCAAGAGGCTGGAATAGACTTCTATGAAACTTTCAGTCCAGTGATTAAAGCCTCAACCTTAAGAGTTATACTCTCTATGGCAGTATCAAAATGATGGTCAATCAAGTAAGTAGACATCAACAACGCTTTTCTAAATGGTGAACTTGAGGAAGTTGTATTCATGAATCAACCAGAAGGCTTTGTAGATCAATCAAAACCTCATCATGTTTGCAAACTAGAAAAAGTACTTTATGGATTGAAGTAGGCACCTAGAGCCTGGTATGACAAGCTGAAGTTTACTCTGTTAAGCTGGAAGTTCAAACAATCAGTAGCAGACACATCATTTTTCTACTTCAAAAATGAAAGACAAATCATTTTTGCACTCATCTATGTGGATGATATTGTGGTGACAGGGAATGACACAGAGTTGCTACAAGGATTCATAAATGAGTTGAACAAGAAATTTGCACTTAAAGATATGGAACAACTCCATCAGTTTCTAGGAATTGAAGTACCGTGGCATGACTTAGGCCTTCATCTGAACCAAATAAGATATATTGATGAGTTGCTCATCACATTTGAGCTACAAAACCTGAAGCCTTGTCCAACCCCCATTCTTGCAGGCAAAACTATGCCAAAAACTGATGGAGGAAAACTGAAGAATCCCTCAATTTACAAAAGTGCAGTAGGAGGACTGCAATATCTCACTCACGCCAGACCTGATATTACCTTCGTTGTTAATAAACTGAGCCAGTTTCTACAATCTCCAACATCAACTCACTGGTAAGCATTGAATATGATACTTAGATACCTTAAAGGAACTATAAATAAGGGGCTATGGATATAAAGAAGTGACAGATTGGACATAAATGGATAATCAGATGTAGATTGGGCATCCTGCTCAGATGAAATGAGGTCAATAGTAGGTTATTGCATTTATTTAGGTAAAAATGTGGTTTCCTGGTCATCAAAGAAGCAACATGTAGTGACTAGATCAAGTACAGAATCTGAGTATAGAGAACTTGCCTCAGCAGCCTCGAAAATAGCTTGGATCCAATCATTCTTTAAAGAACTTGAATTGCCACAAACATCAACTCCAATTTTATGGTATGACAACATGAGTTCTAGTACCTTGGTTGGCAATCTAGTGTACCATGCGAGAACGAAGCATATTGAATTGGACATTCATTTCATCAGAGATAAAGTGCTTGGAAATGAACTAGAAGTAAAGTATGTGCCTTCCTCTGACCAAATTGCAGATTTGTTAACCAAAGGGCTCACTCACTCAAGATTCATTTTCTTAAAAGACAAGCTGAGAGTCACTCCATTGCCGTCCAGCTTGAAGGGGGTGTCAAGAGTTGGCCGCATACTTGATGCTAGCTCAGCAGCCGTGTCATCAGCTCATTCGCTGCAGCAATCCTTGCTGTCCAAATTCTGTTACACTCCAAATGCTGCCACTATTTTTCTGTTGCAATAGATTCTAACAACCTCCTTAATTCAAAGAGCTAACCACCTTTGTACCATCTAGAATATTCTTACTGTAATTATTTATACCAACACAATATTGAAGCAATGTAATACTTGAGCTCAATTATTATTCACCTACCTGCATTTCAACTCATTAGGGTTACACCTTATATTAAACTCTTCATGTATTAATTCAACTAGTATGTTAGAGATTCTTTGATTATAAATATGTGGTGTACAACACATATTTAAATTGATCAATTATACTATTATTATTGGTCTAAAGAAATCATTTATAACTCCTTGCTATTGATTATAGTGAATTTCCCGCATCTGCTCGTGTTTTCTCGATCTTGGGTTTCCATGTAAATTTTGTTTTCTTTGTGATTCATTATTTTCATATTGTTCAGATTATTCTCGTCTTTAATTATTTGACTGGATTCATAACGAGTGGTATATTGTTTGTTTCCCAACATGCTTTTATTTGTTATTGATCTTCATATGACTTAAGAATGACAAAAAAAAAACCTTTTAAACCCAATACTCGTGGCACCCCGTCCTGAACGGAGCGATGAATACCCACTTAATCGTGTATTCAGGTTGGGGACGTATCAGGTCACTCCGCCCTAGGGCGGAGAAAGGGTAACAAGTAACCCACCACGATTTTTTTTTTTTTTGAAGAATTTAATATTTTAAATGAACAACTCCATGAAATTTCATTAGTTCTAATAGAATATGTGTCAACTAAGATTATCTAAAAAAATTGACAAACATTAAAAGTCTTTGTTTACCAAATATATTTGAATAATTTAACTTTGAAAAAAAATTAAAAAAATATATTATTGTCTCACATTAATGAATGGGAGTAATAAAATGAATTATCAAAAAAAAAAATTAAATTAAAGGGGTAGTAAACAGGGAAAGAGTCCTGACTCGCCCCACCTTAAACGGGTAACGGGGCAGATACGAAGTTAGAAATTACCCTACGGCGCACGAGGCGAGGGAGGTTGCCGACCCCGCGCCGCCTCGTTGTCATCCTTAATATAACCCCTACATGAATGGAGACATATTCAGTGGCGAATTCAGGATTGGAGATCAGTTTGGATGAACGTTGACCATTGACAATCAACGATCACAATAACGATGTCATTTATTAATATTTAATTAAATAATGTTAAAAATTATTCAATATATATGTAAATGCACTAAAAAATAAAAATTGTATCCATATGAAAATATAATTCAATACAATCCAAAATACTAAAAAAAAATACGGAATACAACCTTACTCTGTAACTGTAAATTTAGACAATTGAATTCTTCGGGATCCTCATATTTTGAAAATGCTACAATATTGTTTCATTCTCAATTTTTTTCAAAAAAATCTCTTTCTTTATGTAAACCTCTATATTGTCATTCAACCAATCATCTCCAATTTTGTTGCTCAAGTCACTCTTGATTGATTCATAGTAGAGAATACTCTTTTAATAATTGTAGTTACCATAGATATTATCAAAACCAAGGTGATCAGCTTATAATCCAATGGAAAATAACAAGAACTTATTCCAATCAACTTCTGAGCTACATAAGATATGTTATTGATGTTAAAAAAAAGTTTCATCCATTCTCACAAGCATAAGAAACTTGTCAAGCCGAGGTCTAAGTAATAAAAGTTCTTCACTTTTGAAATCCAAAAGATATAACTGAGCAATACGTAGCAATTTAGCCTTATCAAAAACTGCAAATGAATATCTTGGACTTAAACACGAAATGTAAGTAAGGAGTTCAGTAGTTGTATCTGGAAAACGATCATCCAACTCTTGCAAAATTGAGTCTATCACATGACAATACAAATCCACATAAAAGTGATGATAATAAATCACATGTTGAGCTGCAAGCCTAGGTCGACCTCTCAACACTACAATATCCTCCATATTCGGTACTAAAATATGTCTACTAACACAAAACTCAATCACTCTACTCAACAAATTATCACAACCATTGTCTCTTATGTTTTGCAATGCATACTTATACAAATTCAATAACCTCATAGAATTCTGAATATCTTGAATCTTTTTCTGGAGGACTTGTGAATGTCTTCTATAATTGCTACAATTTCAAACATAAAGTGGAGACCGAACACAAACCCAAAATCTAGCATAATGCTCATTTGTCACATGGCCATTGATTTCTAATCTAAATTTATGCCATCTCTGATATATTCTTAAGAACATCTATGATAGCATTTGTTTCGCGCTAAAAGTTGGAGCTCGCTAACAATTAAAAGATTCAGACGATTGTGTAAGAAACAAAACATCTCGAGACAAAGTCCCAACGAGGGGTGTTTTATTTATGAAGAGTATGGTTTACACGAAGCGAAATGCTCCAAGGGGTGCAAGCACACAAGGCAATTGAAAGTTAAAAGATAGGAAACGAAATTACATAGTCTCTGTTCGATTGTTCGAGAGTGATTTGATCGATGCCTGCTTCTGTATCTTCTCTTCTCTTTTATACTCCTTTGGCGATTTTTATTGTAGAATCGTTTGACAACCGCTCGTCACCTTGTAACTACCCACTTTCTCCAAATGGCTGACTTGTCAATAAATCGTCGTCTTTAAATGCTACCATTACCCGCATTCCTTAATTGCTTGCCTCCGAGATTCTTGGATCGTGGAATGCGATGAGACTATTCATTAGATGTGTCAATAACTGTTGCCTTAAATAACAACTAGGCATTATATTCGTCCCGAATCTGGGCATCTCGCGGGGTTGAGCGATGATGGGGCTGTCACTCTAAATGACAACGAGACACTATATTCGCCCTGATGGCGTCTTGCAGGCTTGGCCGATGATGGACCTCCGCTACATAACTTCATCTTGGGTTTTTCACATGGCCTCCTTTGGGCCTATCCTTCAAATTTTCATAATTGGCCTTCATTCTTTGGGCCATTTGACTGGGCCTCATTTTTGTTCGTCAACAATTACCCCCAATATGGCAAAAATGAATATCGATCATTAATTTTATGCCATATTCATTCTTTGTATTCTCTCGAAATACTTGAAATCCCAAAAATGTAGAGAATCCCAATCATTACTTTGTTGTAGCGGCTACATCCCAAAGAAGTATAATATTTCACTACTCCTATAAACCACGAAGTATGCTATTTCAACATACCATTATACCAACGTTCTGCATTGTCGTGTTTCTATAAAACTCACTATTCATCTTCTTGCTTCTGTGTTCAAACACTTTTATTTTCAAACCCTCAAGAAGGTTAGAGGTTGTAGCATATGGTGACCTCAGACAACTCCCTTAGTTTCGAAGATTTCCAATAGCTACTCACAAGACTATATATAAACCCCGCGCTTTCGCCATCTAATCCTGCCTTCAATGAGTTTTTCCTGGGCCCATCATTTAATGATGTTGATTCAGTGGGGCAAGCTGCGGTGGTCCAGTTGTTCCCTTGCACTCAAGACCCTCCTCTAAGTGCTGTTTTTTCCTTTGTAACTAGTAGGACCATCTATCACAAAGAAAACAGTGGTCCACTAGGTTGTTCCCACGGTTATGTCCAGTGGCATCACTCATTTAGCTTAAGTGGCTCCCCCATTAAAACTTGTAAGGATAACCTCTGTGGGGATCATATCGTTCTCTGTCTTTGCGAACTTTCTCATCATTCTGGACGGGATGGTATTTATGGCTTCTCCATTGTCGATGAGAACTTTTACCATAGGTATGCCATTAACTAGAGCTTTCACGTACAACAGCCTCAAGTGCTTGGTTAATTTCATAGTTGGTCTCTTAAAGATGACCATTTCGGCAGCATCAATTTTTACTTCCTGTTTGTCTTCTGTCGGATTATCCCCTTGTGACAAATCCACGTGCAGTATTTCATATTGGGTCTCTGCTTCTTGGACTTCATCCTTACCTTCTCCCAATGTTTCTTCTTCAGTTATCCAACCTGTGGGAGAAGGTAATATTCTTGGAGGCGACCCATATTTCTCAGCGCGAGGCACTTTCACCTTCCTCTTGGACGTCCCATACAATACATAGAAGTCAAAAGCGCGCCTATATGGTTCACCCAACAAATCTACCTCACGGACACCCTCCTGATATAGTTGCTTTAGTAAAGTGTTGCGCGACACTCTTTTTTTCTTCTTCTCTGCTTCTAAGTTAATTTCCTCTTCAACGTCAGTCATGTCGTCATCCTCTTCTTCGACATATACCTCCTTAGATGTTTGACCTTCCTTACATTCCAGCACACAAGCTTCTTTCTCATCGCCTTCTTTTTCCTCCTCTTCACTTTCCTTACTTCTGAATTCATTGACTAGTAAATAATTGTCAGCCATAACGGGAGGTAGTGTGCCAAACTGAATAGTAAGGGTTGGGTCCTCTTCATTTTCATCCTTTTTTCCGCGCTCAAATTTGACCTCCCAAAAGAACTCTCTGGCAATTCCTCCATTGACTCACCCATACCAGATTCTTTATCATCCTTGAGGACATTTTGGTTAGCCACCTCAAGCAGTTTAGGAGCCTTAAGACGTGATGACCGCTGTTGTTGTCTCATCATTCGTTCTTAGTTCCGTTGGAAATACTTTTGTTGAGTTCTGGTCATTTTGTTAAATGGTACAACCCTTCGTGCACTGTACTGGAATGAGTATCATACATTCGGCTGGCGAGGTTGGGGCCTGAACGTTCTTCTACTGTTCATCGGTCTGAACTGCCTCTCAAAATGCGGTTTCCCCCGTAGAACGGCATACTCTGTCCTTCGCTAGGTTGGAAACTCGGCACACTGTTAGGGTGATGGTGATATTGCCATGTTTCAGGTCTTTTCTTCACTTCTCCTCTGCACCTAGCACACAAAATGCCTTCGTCTTTTCTAGATTCATTTCATCTGATACGTTCAAAGATACTGGGATGTAACCCAAGATCATCTTCTCCATCATCTACTACCAGCTTGAATTTTGGCAACCTAGTTTTGAAACCAAATGTCACCATATCACCCCAAGTGGCTGTGGGAAAGAATTTTCGTCTACTGCCATTTTCTTCTTACCCTCAAACATGAGTCACCCTGACTCGATGGCATCCTATAACATATAACAAAAAACTAGACAATTATTAGTCATATGTGACCCTGCATTTTGCCATTTACAATATTTTTTACCCTTAATTTGTTCAGGGTCTGACAACTAATGCTTGTCGCTCAACTTTATCTGCTTATCCTTATACAGTTTATCAAATATAAGATCAGCTTTTGTCACATCAAATGAGAATACTCTAACCTTTTTATTTTCATTTTTTATATTCTCATTCTTGTCTGTCACTCTAAATTTGGCCATTATAGGACAAGCATATGCATCTCCTTTAATTAATTCGGCCAGACATATCTCCGTCTGATCATAATATTCGTCATTAATAGCATGAACGTTAAAATTCGGGACTTTATAATAAGTCCCTTGCTAGAGTTTTTCATTTGTTCATCTCCTCTTATTAAACGTTCATATCTA
>CAIGRF010326389.1:779-25212 GCA_903798235.1 Fraxinus ornus | reverse complement strand
ATTGCCATGTTTCAGGTCTTTTCTTCACTTCTCCTCTGCACCTAGCACACAAAATGCCTTCGTCTTTTCTAGATTCATTTCATCTGATACGTTCAAAGATACTGGGATGTAACCCAAGATCATCTTCTCCATCATCTACTACCAGCTTGAATTTTGGCAACCTAGTTTTGAAACCAAATGTCACCATATCACCCCAAGTGGCTGTGGGAAAGGATTTTCGTCTACTGCCATTTTCTTCTTACCCTCAAACATGAGTCACCCTGACTCGATGGCATCCTATAACATATAACAAAAAACTAGACAATTATTAGTCATATGTGACCCTGCATTTTGCCATTTACAATATTTTTTACCCTTAATTTGTTCAGGGTCTGACAACTAATGCTTGTCGCTCAACTTTATCTGCTTATCCTTATACAGTTTATCAAATATAAGATCAGCTTTTGTCACATCAAATGAGAATACTCTAACCTTTTTATTTTCATTTTTTATATTCTCATTCTTGTCTGTCACTCTAAATTTGGCCATTATAGGACAAGCATATGCATCTCCTTTAATTAATTCGGCCAGACATATCTCCGTCTGATCATAATATTCGTCATTAATAGCATGAACGTTAAAATTCGGGACTTTATAATAAGTCCCTTGCTAGAGTTTTTCATTTGTTCATCTCCTCTTATTAAACGTTCATATCTAACCACATTAGCACTCAATTGGAAAAGGTCAAGAGACTCTCCATCCTATGATTTCTTTTTAAATCAAAACTCAAACAACTTTAAGCGATTTTAACGAACTCTTTTTTCAGGCAGAGGTCCAAAACATTTGCTCCTAGCTATCTTAAACCTCTGAAGAAAACTTTCTGCCCATTCATTTGGCAATTGACGTAAATTCGCCAAATCGACCAGAGTAACTTCAGATTCAGTTTTGTAAAACTGAGCGTGTAATAGTTGTTCCAGTTGTTGACATGTTTGGACAGAATTTGTTGGCAAATTAATAAACCATGAGAAGGCTACCCCTGTTAACGAACTAGGGAACAATCTCATTTTGTGATAATCAGTTATTTTCCCACATTACAGCGTGAATCACCCTATATGTTCCAGGGTTGAAACTTCTCCCAAACCAGTAAAAAACGAGAACTCTGGTACCTTGTATCCTCTAGACCAGGGATATGCTTGATCTACCCAATCAGGATATGGCTTTGTATAATTTGGCCTCATAAAAGGACGCATCCCAAAAGCCATTTGATCATGTACTATCTTCGTAATTTGATTCCTTAACATGGCTTTTGGATCATACGGCTCTCATATAGGTTGATTCATTTGCGGAATTACTTGAGGCCTAACATGTTGGTACTTGGTTTGTGGCAAAAGTGTCTTTATTCAAGCCATTATTACTCTGGGCCTGAGTATTACAGCCATCGTTAATTCGTGGGGTATTTTGTCCATTATCCCTTACATTCAAGTTATCCCCTAGGTTTGATACTCCGTTACTGCTATTCAAGTTTGTCATTCCGTTACCCCCCTGGTTTGAAGTTAACGATCCAAAGGGTGGTTCTATTCATTGACGCAGACTTAAGACTGGGGAATTATGTCCCACAATCGTTCTGGACTGAAAGTGATTCCCTATACTTGGCATAACTGGTTGACAAATTTAGCCCACTAACTTTTCATGATCTCATTCAAAGTATTTAGTTGTTTGGCCATGTTGTCATAATGTGCATTTCCATTTTGAATAAGTTTTTCCACATTATGAATGTTTTGTAAATTTACCTGTTCAGCGACGTCTTATGTGAGTTCACCAAGCAATGCACGAATGGTTTTCGGACTCAACTATGTCATTGACTCGTAACGACTTTAGTTCTGTCCCTCTGTTCCTCGAGTTTTTTTTCTGTTCTTGATATCGTTCAATTACAGACTAGACTATTCATTGGCTTGCTGGCTCTTTATCCGAGTTTTTATGAGGCATAATGCATCACCTTTTCGTATCTTCAGACTTCAAACACCAAAGGTCCCACCGAGCTGCCAAATTGTTTCGCGTGAAAAGTCGGGCTTCGCTAATAATTAAAAGATTCAGACGATTGTGTAAGGAAGGTTTATACGAAGCGAAATGCCTCCAAGGGGCACAAGCACACAAGGCAATCGAAAGTTAAAAGACATGAAATTAAAGGAAACGAAATTACANATGCTTGATCTACCCAATCAGGATATGGCTTTGTATAATTTGGCCTCATAAAAGGACGCATCCCAAAAGCCATTTGATCATGTACTATCTTCGTAATTTGATTCCTTAACATGGCTTTTGGATCATACGGCTCTCATATAGGTTGATTCATTTGCGGAATTACTTGAGGCCTAACATGTTGGTACTTGGTTTGTGGCAAAAGTGTCTTTATTCAAGCCATTATTACTCTGGGCCTGAGTATTACAGCCATCGTTAATTCGTGGGGTATTTTGTCCATTATCCCTTACATTCAAGTTATCCCCTAGGTTTGATACTCCGTTACTGCTATTCAAGTTTGTCATTCCGTTACCCCCCTGGTTTGAAGTTAACGATCCAAAGGGTGGTTCTATTCATTGACGCAGACTTAAGACTGGGGAATTATGTCCCACAATCGTTCTGGACTGAAAGTGATTCCCTATACTTGGCATAACTGGTTGACAAATTTAGCCCACTAACTTTTCATGATCTCATTCAAAGTATTTAGTTGTTTGGCCATGTTGTCATAATGTGCATTTCCATTTTGAATAAGTTTTTCCACATTATGAATGTTTTGTAAATTTACCTGTTCAGCGACGTCTTATGTGAGTTCACCAAGCAATGCACGAATGGTTTTCGGACTCAACTATGTCATTGACTCGTAACGACTTTAGTTCTGTCCCTCTGTTCCTCGAGTTTTTTTTCTGTTCTTGATATCGTTCAATTACAGACTAGACTATTCATTGGCTTGCTGGCTCTTTATCCGAGTTTTTATGAGGCATAATGCATCACCTTTTCGTATCTTCAGACTTCAAACACCAAAGGTCCCACCGAGCTGCCAAATTGTTTCGCGTGAAAAGTCGGGCTTCGCTAATAATTAAAAGATTCAGACGATTGTGTAAGGAAGGTTTATACGAAGCGAAATGCCTCCAAGGGGCACAAGCACACAAGGCAATCGAAAGTTAAAAGACATGAAATTAAAGGAAACGAAATTACATAGTCTCTGTTCGAGAGTGATTTGATCGGGGCTTGCTTCTGTGTTTTTTCTTCTCTTTTATACTCCTTTGGCAGTTTTTGTTATGGAACCGTTTGATAACCGCTCGTCGCCTTGTAACTACCCACTTTCTCCAAATGGATGACTTGTCAATAAACTGACGTATTTAACTGCTACCATTATCCCCATTCCTTAACTGCTTGCCTTCGAGATTCTTGGATCGTGGAATGCGATGAGACTATTCATTAGCTGTGTTAATAATCGTCGCCTTAAATAACAACTAGGCATTATATTCACCCCAAATCTGGGCGTCTCGTAGGGTTGAGCGATGATGGGGCTATCGCTCTGAATGACAACGAGGCACTATATTCGCCCTGATCTTGGGCGTCTTGCAGGCTTGGCCGATGATGAGCCTTCGCTACATAACTTCATCTTGGGTTTTTCACATGGTCTGTTTTGGGCCTATCCTTTGAATTTTTATAATTGGCCTTCATTCTTTGGGCCATTTGACTGGGCTTCATTTTTGTTCGTCAACAGCATTACACATTAATAACACGAGTAATTGTCAATAGATGTGAGCCCCATCTAGTATCACCTGGGCGTGCCAGACTCATTTCTTGAAACTTGCCACTTCCACCACAAAGTTTCTTGATATTAAGCTTCTCATGAATATTAAAATGATAACTTACTCGAAGAGCATGTACACGCTTAGGTGATGCACCAACCAAATTCACAATAATAGGAAGCATGTTAAATAAATCACCAAGCATATCATTCCAACGACAAACAACTTCCAACTGAAATTGGTGAGCAAGGCAATGAACATACATGACATATAGGTTCTCTCTTAAAATTTAAGCTTTCAAGCCATTGAACTCACTTGACATATTGCTTGCTCCATCATAACCTTGACCTCTCAGGGTAGATATGTTCAACCCATGTGTAGAAAATATTGCATCAATGGCATCTTTCAGTGATTGAGTACAAGTATCACTATATGTGAAATGCCCAAAAAATGCTCCTTCACTTGCCCTCTTTTGCCAACAAACCTCAAAACAATTGACATTTGTTTTTTTTACAAAATTACCACGAGCCTCATCAATCAAAATTGAAAGCAAAGAATCGCCCATCTCATTTATAATATCTCTTGTCGTCTCTACGGCACAACAATTAACAAAATCCTTTTGAATATTTGGTGAAGTCATTTGGTCATTTCCAGGAGCATTACTAAATACTACTTCTTTAACTTCTTCACATCGAGCTACATACCAGTCTAGTATCTCAATTAGGTTTTCTCTATTAAGAGACTCTTTTGATTCATTATGACCACGAAATTGCAATCCTTGTATCAAGAGGAATCTTTTACAATCTAGCACCGTAGTCAACCTCGTCCTACACTTTTTTGTTGACTACTATTTTGGCTAGAAATAACATAGGAGATACTTTACTTTTAACTCATCAAGTTGGTATACTTAGTGAAAGCTTGATTGTGAGCATTATCAAAGAGACCGACATGATCTTTCAATATTTTTTTGTGCTTCCAATCCCTAAAGTCTATCTTAGTGAATGCATGTCCACCCCCTTAACACCCTCTATCAGGTTTAAACAAGTAGCAATACAAATAATAAGTCACACCATTTTCTATATTGTACTCCAACCAATAAAATTTAGATAACCATTCTTTTTGAAAACACCTATTATCATTTCACATCGGTCTTCTTGGAAAGTCGTGTCCATGAGGTTGACAAGAACACTTCTCTGAGTATGACATCCTAACATCATCTCTGATATTAGGATTATATGACTCGATATGGGGCATTTCACTAGATCATATACAAGATTATCCACATTGAATTGAACCTGAGACTTCTTTTGCGTTGTTTAACAACTCGCGTGTTCGATTAGAAGTAGTGTCGGGACTAGATGTACCACTAGAACTAGGTATGGACTTTCGTTTCGACTGAAAAAATTGTTTATAATTTATAAAATACCCCAATTAATTTTTTAATTAAAATTGATTAAACACAGAGAACACATGGTTGAATTGAGCTCAAGATCTTTTCTATTAATTTTTTTCACTTATCCTAATTTCCTAAACATGAATTCGCAAATCACAAATCAAAACTCACAAATGATAAATATAAGTCATAAGTTTTAAAACATGAATTATTTATTATAATTTATAAATCACAATTCTCATTTCAGAGTCATAACTCATAAAACATAAATCATAACACATAAATAAAAAATAAAAAATTGAATTATGTGATTTTATCATTTTATGATGACATGACATAGAGCAGAGAGAGAGAGAGACGCTCACAATCTGATGTTGGTGTTTGTGGCGAGTCAGCGCAGGTCAGCAACAGTAGCCAGGAGGAGATCGATACTCCACTTTACATAAATCGCCGCCGACAGCAAGCAGGAAAGGTTTCCTTTTACAATTGAATTGTGATTTGGATTTTGGAGTTTTGGACAATTTGTTGTAGGTAATCAAAGATATATGGGTTAGGCCTAATGTTTTTAAATAAAAGAGGCACATCACTCATCAGCTTAAACAAAAGGGCAAAAAAAAAATCTAGTTGGCATTCTTCTTCTTCCTCGGCTTCTCTTCCACAATTCAGCCTCTGTAACTAGGCGTGGCACTCGACGCCCAGCGACTACTAAAAATTCAAATGGAGCCAGTACTCGCAGCAGCTCCCTCCTCGTCGGGTGCCAACTTTACCACTGGACATACTAGTAGTTTCCTAAGTTTGAGTCTATCATTTATGATAGGCTTTTAGGACATGTCTTTATTTGTGATTTGATGTTTTATTACATCCACTTCATCCTCTTTTGGGTTTAGTCCTCTGTGGCTTGATTGCTTGCTAATTTTTGGAAGTCCACGTGCATTGATACGTAGGACTCCATGTAAGATGGGACCTTAGACTCAACTAAGGCCTTGTACCTATTAGCATTTATACTTAACAATTGTTTGGTATATGTTGTAGTCTTTGGCATCTCACTAGTTTTGGGTCTAAGGTTGGCTTCTCCTCCAAGGAAGGAGCCAGCCTAACAGGGATGGAGGGAGGGGTGGACCTAGACCCCCACAATTTTTTGACAATTTTTTTTTATTTTAAATTTTTTTTGTATTTACCATTTTGTCCTCAAATGAATAAAAAACTTAAACCCTACCAGTCCAAATCCAAGCATTTCTATCTCGACTCCCGTTTCATCTTCTCTTCCTGCGATGCGACGATTCATCTCTTCCCATTTTTTTCCTGCGGGCTGCGACGAATAGGAGCCACAACAACTTACCCATCACTTGTAGGAAACTTTGGACTCAAGTTCACTCGAAATGAACGCTTGTAAAAGGTATGATTTTGCTAAATTAAAGATTAGTAATTTCTTTTATATGTTTCTTAATTTTTTTTGTAATAGTACACATTAATTTATGTTCCTTTGTCCATCACAAAGCTCCAACTTCTCTCATTTTAACAAATAATGCTTCAAAAAAAATATTAAAGATTAGTACTTTCTTTATACGTTTTTTGATTTTTTTTTTTGTTAATAATGTACATTAATTTATGTTCATTTGTTTCATTTCTCCATCACAAAGTACCAACTTCCCTCATTTTAACAAAAAATGTTTCAAAAAAAAAATTCGGGAGCATCCCACCCCTTCAATTTTGGGACCTCCCTATTTCGACAGGCTGGTTCCGCCCCTGCAGCCTAATAGCCTAAGTAGGGCTTAGCCTCTGAAGCTTATAGACTTCAACTCATCCATGCCATCTAGTCTCCATGTGGCTTTTATGTTGAAGTGGCTATGATTCCACATAAGGTGGATGCATAACAGTACTCCTTAAGTCCGTAAGTTATCATTTGTGCTAGATTTTAGGATTGTAAGCTAGGCCTTGGTATTGCAGTGCATTTTCCGAAGGAAAATGCTACTTAGCCAGGGTAGTAAACCGATCTAAAAACAGGGATTTAAAATTAATGACGTGTCAAATTGTTTGGAGGGAAACCAACCCAAATTAACCCTTGTTCCTCTACAATTACGCCGTTTCCACATTTTCCTCTCTTTTCAACTTCAACCACTTAACTCCCACAAAAAAATTCACCCATTTCCTATCCAGCTCCCTCTGATCAACCTGTTAACTTCCACTAAAAACTCATCGCAGTTGAACTCCAGAAAAAATTCTATCGCGGTTGAACTCTGCGGCTCTATTCGAAGCTGAATTCTGGAGGGATTTGGGACGACCCACAGCTCTGTTCGACCCGCAGACAGTAACTATAAAGGTACGATACAAATCGATGATTGAGGCGAAATAGTCTCTTTAGGATGTTTGAAAATCCACATTATTACCTTCAGAATATACTACGAGATGAAGCTCCTATAACAAGCTTATTGATCTTGCATCTTGATATTTCCAGTGATTTTGCAGTTACCACATCATCTGACTCAATTTGTATAATTTCCAAATCGTGCCCGTGTAATCAAGAAAATAAGCATCTTAACTCAGTTTTACATCACTTACAGTTTATTGCCATTCGATTTCCTTTCTAAATGCAGCTGCTACATCATCTCGAACTTGAGAAATAGGAATTTCATTTCCCACTGGAAAAGGGAATTGCATTATCAAACTTCACTATTCTAGTTTTTTGTGGATTTCTTACTTTTAGTAACACTTATTTTTTTTGGGCTATACTTGTGAAGCATATAGAAATGCAGCTATTAAAATAGAACTACAAATCTCCTTTTTCATATTTCTCAATCTTCAAACCCAGAAACTGTAAAAACCCAGAATAATATGACTAAGATGTAGCCTTTAAGCAAGAAATTTGCAACTCAGGAAAAACAAATGAACTCAAGTTTTGTTCCAACTCCCTGAATAGGCTGTTTAGCTAGTTTTCTCTATCAAATTGTTATAATTTTTCCAGTTTGATAAGCCATGAGTATGTGTTGAAAGATCAATATGGTCAAAGTTGGCATGTCACATTTGCAAATTTACTACATATTTATTTGTTTTTAACTATACCGAATGAAATTATAATTGTAGTTTATGTTGAAAAAAAATGACCATTACTTTTTTTTGTCGAACGAAGTATGGACGACGTGCAAGACAAGCAGGACGATGTTTTGGTGCAGTCTGATAGTGAGAAGGTGATAGAGTCCTCCAAAGTAGTGGAAGGTGAAACATCTAGGGGATGTTGGTGTAATTGTGCCGGAGGTGGGAATGTTGTTCAAAAATGAGAAAGCTATGTACGGTTTTTACATGAAATATGCTTACACTGTGGGGTTTCTAGTTAAGAAAAGGAATTCGAAAAATGGTAAAGATGGAGTTTTGAGATATGTGACATTGACATGTAGATGGAAAATGTTCACTTTGCATTGATGGCAGGAAGCTTAATTTTCTGATTTTGTCACTGGTCTCCACTGTGTTATGTTGGTTTTGTCGGTCATTAAAAAACTAAACATTGAAGTGAGCAAGATTCATTTTCTGGTTTTGCTTTTTGCTGTAATGGAAACCTCTTTTGCGTTCTGGATTTTGCTTTAATGTTGGTTTTGTTACCTTTGATTTGTTACCATTTGTTTCACTTTTACCTGGGAAGAATTGCAAGAACCGTTGTACTGTATGTTTGCAAGCATCTTGCCTAATTGTAGTTGGTGGCATGTAAGGAGCATACCTCTCTGATATTTGCGGATGTATCTAATATTTTGGTGGAAACTTGGAATCACATGAATTTTCTTTGCATTCTGAGTTAAAGCAATAAAACTGTGTATGCATATCAAATTTGAGACAATACTTTTTCTTCTTCTACATCCATTGAAGAGGCAGTTTTCCTGTTTATTTTAATTTTTTGTGTACCATTTTCAGTTTTTGTAGTTCAGTTCAAATGGAATAATGAACAACAACAAACTGACATAGCATGAGAAAATGGTAAAAGTTACATTGTTTTCAACCATAATCTGCTAACAACTACATACTTCACTCGTATGAGCAACATAAAAATAAAACCCTTTGATAAGTAACACGTTCAACTAATAGGAGCTCAGAATCAATTCGGCCATTTCTTTTTGCAATCCCTTCTAAGCTTCCTTTGCCCCTGCAGATGGTCACGTTGTCTATTTCTTCAGGTGGCACAGATTAAGAATGCACCAATTTAGCTACCAGCAAAACACCCAAAACCATAAAGCAGAATTCTTATAAGAGAATACAAATTCATACTATTCAAAGAAGCATCGGCCTTCAATCTAAAACTTTATGCAAGTAACGAACCCAATAACTGGGGAAAAAAATAGCAAGACAAAAGGACCATAAATATAATATAATGGAACACGCTCAACTCTACAAATCATGAAGCAAGAGGGGGACTCTATTCATAATAACAATGAAGTTATGTAGGTAAGACGTGCTCTGGTTTTAACTAAAGTTTCACACCAAGAATGATATGAGAAAATATTGTCATAAGAAGATCCGAAAAGAGCAATCTATGAAATTGAATTGACTTTACAATGTCAAAATTCTCGTGATCACCAGATCCAAATTAAACATAATTTAATAATTGCAGCTTATACATTTTGTCCAAGAACTAATCAAAAAGCTCAAACTTCATAATTTAATTTAAAACTCCAAATACCCATTAATGAAGCCACACGTCAAAAGAAAAATCAAAGATTAAATCAAATAAAATGATACGGCATTACGTCCACACTGCTTGATATCATACAGAAACACACATAAAACGATACCTCGGATTCCCAAAATGACCATAAAATCCAGATTCAACTAATACTCTAACAGAAACCCAGATGAGCATTGACAAAAACAAAAGAACCCAGGTGAGAATTCAATCAAAATATCGCTTAGATTGGTCATCTCAATCCAGGAAAAAACCAACAGCAATAACCCACATACATCAACTTAACTAAAACAAATTTCATAACTAATTCAGCTAAGGAACATGAAGCTGAACCTTCTTTAATGTTCATAATTTCTTGGCAAAACTTCTGGACAGCGATGCCTTTCACTTAGGCTTCGAATGCGACCGGATGGTGAAACTCTGTTGATAAAAGGGTTCGGAGATGGTGATGGCTTCGAATGCGGCCGGATATGGTAGGTCGACCTACGACGACAGCTTTAAGTGGCCGGAGATGGTGAGTTGTGAATGGGGATAGCTATTTTCTCCTTCATACGATTTGGGAGGTTTGCGAGTTGTGGTTAGGGTTTCGAATTTGGAGAAATAGCGATTCTGTAGTTTTGTGTGTGTGTATTTTTTTTGAATTTAGCCCCTATTTGTCCCACATTATTTTTTTCATTCTCATTCTTCTACTCATTTTCAACCACACATTCTTCAATAAAATAATATTTTCCATCACATCAATAACTTTTCCTTCTTTTTCAACCACATATTTCTCATCACATCACATCAAAAGAATGCATTTTCTCATTTTAATGTGCACCAAACATACTCTTAAATGGTCACTTGCCACATCATTCTGTTTTTCACTCGGTTCGCCCGGCCCTGGACGTGGAGCGTGACTGTAAAGTATAACAATTTCCAAGTGGATTGAACGCAGAGGGTAGCCCATGGTCCTACCCATCCATTAAATAACTTGGGTGGTCCTCAACCTTGGGTGCATCGTACAGTCAAGCACACACCTTAACCTATGCTTCAGCAAGAGCACAAGCTTCAACCACACTGAAGAGTAGCGAGCCGCAATTTTCGACTAAAGCGGATACTAAGGGGCTGTTCTCTTTGTGTTTCAGTTTTGTGTTTTGAGTTTTGATTTCATTTTGTGTTTTGTGTTTTGTGTGTTTGTTTTGAAATTGCTGAAAATGCGTTCTTTTTGGTATTTTGAAAAACGGTTTCTTAAAAAAGAAAAATGGAAAACGCGTTTACTTTGAAATTTTGAGAATTCTTTTTTATAATATTTTATTCAAGAAATCTGATTATTCAATAAATTTTAATAGTTTAATTAGTTAAGTTCTTGTTTTTGTCCTTGTACGTAACTTGTGACAAGAATATCTTGCATTTTATTTCGTGTTGCGGTTTTGTATTATAAAAAGTCAAAACCAAAAACATTATCAGTGTGCAAGTGCCTAGTGACAGATTGCTCAACTCAACAAAATCAAAAAATGAAATCGAGGCATTGGAGTGAACTTAGCAACCTTAAGCAACATCTCCCCATTACCATATATCGAATCAAGCTTGACAATTAATTACTTTACCAGTGTCATAGATCGAAGTAGTCAAAATGCATTAATTACTTCGAATTATGTTTATGCTTCTGCTTTTTTAAAAGAGAAATGTATTTTAGATTAACTTCCTCTAAACAATTTTATAGTAGACAAAGCACTTCATAAAATTATTTAAACATTTCAAACGCAATTTCTTGATCTCAGAATCACCTTTTGATATTTTAAAAGCCCCCCAAACATTCTTTATTTCTGTTTTTCAATTTTTCTTTGGGGTTGGCTAGGGTGTGTTTAATTTATACGAGTGTATGCGGTTAATTTCTTGAACATAGACAAATTAATTAAAATTTATGTGGTTTGAACTTGAAGATTATAAACCATGATTCATATAACTAATGTATCTCTTTTTTAATCATATTTATAGTGGAAGAGACAGCTTTGTTGATTATTAAAAACAGAAAATCAACAACAATCTGTACCAAAACTGTTAGTCTATGCATTGTCATAACACTAGACCAAAAACAAAACACAAGCACTGGGGTAAATAACAGAAAGCTCTAAAATATACTTAACATACGGACCATGACCAGTCTTCTCCCAAGTGATGCAGCTCATCCGTATACTCTTGTCCCACTCAAGACTGCTGCAGCTGACCACCAGAGATTATCATCTTCTTGTCACAACTTTGCAATTTATTTTGATTCCGGTTAAAACCAATTGGAATCCCAAAGCATGCTTTTAAGCAATGAACCAATGAAACTCTCCAGTCTAGTCCACCTGTGTGTCCAAGGTCAAATTTCTTTTGTAGCAAGTGAAGGTCCCTTGGCATTAACCATTATAGGAAAATCTAGTGGCCGCATAGGGAATTGTGTGCTTCAAGTTCTTCAAGGGGAACATGCCTAGTCTGCTGCCGGCTGCACCTCCTTTTCCAACAATGATGTCCCCTTGAATATTGTCAACTGAAGGATCCTTGTGTACTTAAACATCTGTTCAAGAGAGGTACTCAAAGTTGAGTAATTACTCAAATTAATTTGCACTCCATCCCCCAAACCCACAAGGGAAACGGGACAGAAGAAATAGATAAATAAAACCACCATTCAAATCTCCACCATATTTAACAATCAGAACGAGAGAATTATTTAAATTAAAATAAAGTAGGTCCTCCACTTTTCTTTATTTCAAGCAGGTCGTAACCTGACTAGCACTCTAGTATCACGATTCTGCACAGGAGAGCAACCATTGCAGGAGTAATGAGGGATATGAATCAAACAACAAAGAGAATTACTAAACTGATCCTATAATTACAATAATGTTACAATGGTGAATCCTAATCTAAACCCGTCTTACCTCGCAGAACCCAGCAACCAATTTATAATAAGAAAAGTAGATACTATAATAGCACCAAACTGAACAGGACAGCTTATGCAAGTAGTCGGAAGATAGCATCGATAGAAGACTTCTCTTGTCTTGATTCCAGAGATGGAATGCAATCCTAAATTAGAATCCTCCAGACTACCATCATGGTCGCCTCAGTCCATCTTCTCGAGTACCTTTAATCTAAAAGCAACATCAAAATAATCCGAAACACGTAGTGAAAATCATTATGTTTTCAGTTTCTTTTTTTAGATTTTTCTTGCTCACATCAAATTTCGAAGCAAAGATTTATTCTCCACATTATGTAGACAATGATAGAACATTCTACGAGGCTTGAGAAAGATTTCACATTGCAAAATTCTCTGTTAGTGTTGATGATAAATCCTCTTCCACACTAATCGGCTTGCAACATACTCTCCAAGATACAAGGTGCATAGCATTTTCTGAAAATGAAACTCGATTAGATTTTGTCAATCGTTGGTGATCCATTACAGAACTCCAACCAGCCATATTACCCTGATTTCTATAAACATCTTTCATCTTGATCCTGCCATTTATCATTTGGTTGAAATCAAATGGAAATAGAAAGTGATAAATTATGCTCATAAAAATATTTAGGTTGACAAAATAGTACAGAATTTAACAAGAAAATGTCATCTTTGTAACAAAATATACAATGCACGCATCATAAAAAAAAAAAACATTAGTTTAAAATATCCATAATATAAAAGAACATATATATATACAAAATTTCTAATGCTTGACAAAGACTCACTTTGTGAGGACCGTCTTCCCTGTTGTACTTACTACATAACACTCCATATTTTAAAAGTTCCTAAAATAAAGAAATAAAGTAGGTCAGTTCAGGCATTTAATCAAACACATCGAATACATTTCCTTGTTTCAACAAGTTACAGAAATAATACTTTGATACTATCATAAATTGATTTAGAGCATGAAATTAATTGGGTTTCATGAGATTAGGTAAAAACACGCACAAAAAGTGATCTTGGAACTGTTACCACTTAGTTTTTTATCCTCCACCTCTTTGTTATTTACCAACTCTTCACTCTCAAATTTACTCGACTTTTCACTCTCCTCCGATTCTGGACGAAATTGAGGTTGGCCCATGGTAGAACTAGATGCGCCTGGTTGAGATAAATGTTGTGGTGGTGCTCCACGATCGAGATGGTGCCCAAACGTGGAAGTAAATGGAGAAAAATCGTGACTGCGCTCGCAGTTTTGGATGGGAATTGGAGCTGTTTCCGACGGTCGATGGGCAGGCGATGGTCGGAGGTTGTAGAGGGAGGTGAGGAGGTGTCGGTGGTGTGGGTGTCGGCGGCTTAAGTGGCGGGTGGTGGAAGAATATTGATGGAAGGAGGATCGGTAGCACATAGTGGTGGCAACGAGCCGAGCCGAGCCGGGAAAAAAAAGCTCGAGCTTTTAGTCCGAGCTTTTTTGGCCCGAACCGAGCCGAGCCGAGCCCGGCCAAAAAAAATGAGGCTCGGCCCGAGCTTTCTGCCCGAGCCTTAGCGGGCCGAGCCGAGCCCGAACCGAGCCGGCTCGCGTTTTATTTTATTTTTATGTCAAATCTACATTTTTTACTTAAAAAACTTAAAATTTTTACCATTTTTACATGTTATAAATTAAATAAAAAAAGTTAGGGTCTAGCTTGAGCTTTTTGTGCCGAACTTTTTTAGGCCCGAGCCGAGCCGAGCCCAACAAAAAAAAATAAGGCTCGGCCCGAGCCGTGACTCGTTGTAACCGAGCCCGAGTCGGGCCCGGCTCGAGCTTTTTCCGAGCCGAGCCCGAGCCGTCCGAGCCGACGAGCTTTTTTGCCACCCCTAGTAGCACAAGGAAATGGATTATGGGGGAGATGGACAAAGCTGTTTTCCGCGTTCTCTATTTTTCACGAGTTTTGGGAAGAAAACGCTGAAAACGTCATTTTTGACGTTTCGAGTTTTCAATAGAAATTTTTTTTTTTCAAAAATCTATTTTCGAAAACGAAAAAGAGAACGCGTTTTCACTGTTTTGAAAAATCAAAAATAAAAAACGATCCGAAAACAGCAAAGAGAACAGGATTTAATTTGTCGAATCGACATGTTTAGGCCGATGTGCACCCTTCAGTTGACATACCAAGAACCCACGGTTCTTTTTCTTGCTTTGGGAATGTAAGTAGCTCTAGCAAAACGTGGTGGGTGTGTCTTGTGAGGCTAAGCAAATAGGAGGGCCGAGGGCACTTGGCTCACTTTTTGAGTCAAAAAGAAATTGGTTCAGCATGGGCTAGTTCAGGAGGGAAATCCCATTTAAGGCACTAGGTTCCTAGTTGAGGTGAAACCTTTAAACAAATTTCCTAGAATGTAACTCATCGGATTTGTTATTTCAACTTTCTATTAATTAGTACATTTCATCATTGATAATGATTTATATAAAAAAATATTCTTTTTTCATTCTATTGAATGAGGGAAAAATATTTTTTTTAACCTTTTCATTTATTTATCTTTTGAAAATATGATGAAATATAAGTTGTTTTACACAATTCCAACAAATTTTTTGAATATAAACTATTATCAAATACAAAATATGTTAACTAATGAAAAGTTTGATGATTAGAATGATATGAAAAATTATTAGGGATATAAATGTTATAATGAGTAAAGATTAAGAACCCTAAATATAATTAAAACGCGGTGCAAGAAATAAAAATTGTGGTAAAAATATAATTACCCTTAACTAAAAGAGTTTATAACAACTCGTTTATAAAAATACTGATAAGTACATTCTTTTTCAAATATTTAAAAATACCTCGTTTTTGTTTGAAGTTTACAATTTACCCCAATCCTTAAAAAATATTTCAAGTTCTAATTTGGAAAACAATATTTTTATAGGGGTAACATATTGTGCTATCATACGTTACTTTTTATTAAAAAATATTGTTTTACATTAGTTATTTTTTATTAAAAAAATCAACTTGCATTAGTAAACTATTATGTTATCTTTTGTTACTTTTTATTAAAAAGTCATTGTTTTGCGTCAATAATAACATGTCATGTTACACTCAAAGTCAATGGAGTAAGAATTCATTCATCTTTGTTTTTATTACAAAAATAAAATAATCATCTCAAGCTTCGACTCTATTCCTTTCTAAATTATTTGTCGAAATAGAACTCTTTGATTGAAATTGTTAACTAGATGAGATAAAAAAAAAAAAAAAGAAATTAAAAAAAAGGTTATTAATTTCAAAAGAAATGAAAGTATATGGTCTAATTCCTTCTAAATTTTGAGGTCTTTCAAAAGAAGGACAATTTTTTGAATATTTATTTAAACTACGAAAGAATTAAAATATTTATTTGAACAACACATGCCTTATTTTTTTAAAAAAAAAAATTGCTATTTTTATTACCGTGGTTTGATTATTAATGTATTTTCATTATACCGAGCATGTTTGGATAGAGTAAGAATAAGTTTTAGGGTGATTATATTCACACCACATTTTTTTTTATAAATACGTCACATTTTAGTTATATTAACGATTATTAACATTTATTCATCACACTTATATCTTTAACTCTTTTTTTTTTTTTATCACATTCTTACTTTTACCTTTTCATTGATCATAAAATCTTCTCCTTAATTATTGTTTTCATCCAAAAATATCATAAACAAACTTTAAAATGAGGGTCGAATATTTAATTGCATTTTTTTTCATTATTATTTGTTTTGCTTATTTAAAAATGTAATGGGGAAATAAGTCTTTTTACTCTATTTTAAAGAAAATTTTGGAGAGAAACCATAAACAAGAACAATTTATGTTAATTTGAGAATAAGAATGTGATGGGAAAAAAATCAACACATAAATGTGATAATATCGAAAGTTTATGAACATTTCATGCAATTAAAATATAGTTTAATTATTAAATAATACGGTGTTAATATATTTAAGTTTTATTTTGTGAACAAAATCGTGCCAAGTCAGCATGCATGAGACTCAGAACTTAAAAGATAGTAAATTTACTAAGAATAATGCTTCTAGAATTAGTGGTGCTAGAGCATCAATTTAGATGATTCAATTTGATTGATTCACTTAAATAAATAATATGACATTATATTGAAGTGAATCTATCATTTAGTATCATGCAGTTATCACCTAAATTGGTGCATGATACCAGTAATACTAAATAACATTTCCCATTTACTAAACATGCTCATTAAGATTCATTTGAGAAGAGACACCGAAATAAGGTTGTTATCTATTCGTGAAACAATTGGGGTTCAAATTTTTTCAAGAAAAAAAAAACATTTTTGATATTATATTTTGCACACAAATATACGCCATATACCCAATTTATGTATTAATATTTTTTTGCTATTTTTATTACGGTGGTTTATTTATTAACGAGACTTCGTTATTTTTAAATACGGTTGTTTGTGTATATAATGTCAAGTTTCTGTCCAACTATGTGTATCAAACATACGCTACAATTCTTCGAACACATCAAGGGCTAAAACATCCTTGGTATTTTAGACTACTAAAAAACCTTGAATGATGAAGATATTTAGTCCGTGTCCTTCATATGCCATCGTTCCCTCAACCTAATCTTCGATACAATCCAATTTCCTCGGTCTTCGTTTTCTAGGCCTGTTTGCTGCAGAATGCGATTGATCTCCTCGACTCTCGGATCCTTCATTGGCTTTCCAATCCAAAACCGTTTCAAGGCCATCATCAGTTTTCGTACTACCGGGATGACTATATGCTCCAAGTCCAAGCTCCGCAAAATTCAAGCTCTGTGCAGTGACATCTGGAACTGATTTCGTTAAGGGTCTGTGGCGTTTGAAAAACAAACATACGACTGCACAATCATCAATCTTGGCACACGGAAATTTATATCTCCATGCTCGAACAGCGCATTCTACCAACATTTTAGCTGCCATTGATCGTGTCTTTGCCGATGCCACAATCTTAACTACTTCATTGTTTGTCAAAACATCCCATATCTGAACTAAAACAAGAGTTTTAAGTGAATTCATTGTAGTTATCACTTATCAAGAAAGAGCTAGGCCAATTCTAAATTGAGTCTATCCAATACTGCATATCAAACATGTCTACTCTAGATACACAAAATCTTTTGAACAAAAGTCTCACCCCATCAGTTGCTAGGACCACAAATTCGTCTCTTTCTGTGAGCTTCCTATAAGTTACTTCGGGTGTTGAGATTAGGCCGAAATCTTTTAAACAAAAATCTCCAAAAGCTCTTGCCATAGCAAGACCAGGGCAATCTTGATCAGGCATCCATACTCTAAACACATTTGGTTCTACATCCATTGCCAAAACTCTGCCTTGGCAACTTCTAATCCTTTGCGCTTCACCTAATTTAGAAGCAAAGATAAGGCTAAATTTAAGTAGTACAAAAATGTATCAAAACTTTTGGCCATTTCGATGCAAAGGAAGATGAAAAACACTAACTTGGAAGATTCGGTTTCAAATCAACCGTTAGCTGTTCAGAAATAAGTTGATTGTTATCGTCCCGAGTACACAGAACAGCACGAGAATCCCCTAAATTTGCAACTACCAAGTGTTCATGCTGAAACATTTAAATGAAGAAAAAATCAAAATCAAATATCTTACAAAAAAAAAAAAAAAATCATTATGGCACATTTGGCATAGGGGATTGAATAGCACTACGTAGTACGTAGTATTCACGAAACAAAAGAAGTTAAAATCTTGTAGATGCACTTAAGTAATTGGTACCTTTTTAAGTACAGTTACTGATGCACTTCCACTGCAATAGCTTTCAATAGTAGCATCGGCCTCAAGTTCTTCATCCATCTCCTGAAAGGACTTGATTAATCTAGTTTTCCATGTTGAGAGAAATAGACTCCGGAATTGGGAAATTTCCTCAGCATTTGCATGGCTAACGCTTGATTGTTCATGTAATGATGAGATTTTTGCAGGTAAAAGGTCGCGGATATATTGAGCCACCTTGTGCCCAGACGGACCGTGTCCATCAAACACCCCGCAAAAGAACATGTCCTTCTCACCCATGAAGTTCTGAAGAAAGCAATGAATTAATATTAGCAAGATTTTAATCTTAAAAGTTTCGTTCCATTCAACAGCAAGATGAGTTAATATCCGATGTGGAATACTCATCGTGTCACCATGTGTCATGCAAACTCATTGCTAACTACATTCCGATATCTTTACACCGATTAATCATTAGAGTGAAAAGTTTCAATTCACCACCGGACTAGGTAACAAGTAAGAAATGGCACTCGAATTCATAAGAAGTGTCTGTGCCTCTATTCCAGATCGCCCAAATAATGATAAATCTTATCTTTTCACCCAAAAAAAAAATCCGTACTAAAGAATTTTCATCTCGACCAACCATTAGTTCCTCAGAGGATATAAGACTATAAGTATATCTTCGCTAAACCATAACGAGAATGTCCATTATATGCCAAAAATAATCTTCAAATGACAATAACAATTTTACCTCCCAAACAGTCATGGCGTCTTGGCTGATCCCCTTTTGCCCTTGCTGCGTAAACATTGATACATATTTAGATGATCCTTGCTGCCTCAAACGTGCCCCACCATCACCTCTCAATATAATGTCATCATCTTCAACTTGTCTTTCCTCCTTGTTTTCCTCGAGAAAAAACCCTTCAAATTTTCCTCCCTTTTGACATGAACAACATGTGCCCATATCTTGCTACCCACAAAAATTGTTGTCTTATGGGGCAAGAACAATCCCAGTTGATTTTCTCCAAGAAAATCAATCAGATTGCCAAAAGGCAGAAAATAAGGTGTAATCAAAATAATATTGGTACCCAAAAATTATTGGGATGCCCAAGATTTGGAAATTCAAACAGTTTTTCACAATGTTAAAGAAACAAGAAGGGATAATCATACAACATAAGACCAGAATCCAAAAAGTGGGTATCCAATGTTGTAAGAATTATTGATGGTTGACAATAAGCTATGTAAGAATCATCAATAAGCTAATCTCAACCCGAAGAATTCTTCTGGTTGACAAATTGGCCATTAAGATACATTCTAAGCCACAGTGGCATATCTTCCCTAAAAATTACCTCTTATATCTCTTTCACACACACCCCTCCTATTTTTGGGTAATATCTCTAACCTTTGATCTTAGTTTATGTTAAGATTTGGGGTTCCATCTTAAAAGGTTAACCTTATTAAGAGGAGTAGCCCAAAATCTTTATTAATTGGTCTGTGTCTACATCTTTATTCGATGTGGGATTATATTCCTTAACACGCCCCCGCAAGATGGTGGCTCGTTTGAGCAAACCAATCTTGAAATCCACGTGCTCACTTTTGGAGTCTTAACGGGATCGAATCGCTCGTTGGAGCATATAATGGGCTCAGTTTATATCTTTTGTTTATCCAAACTTACACATTCTAGTAGGAAAAGAGAGAAGCACCGACTTCAAATGAGTATTTGATGAGCCAGGCCAACTGCTAGCACTAATTCTCCTGGTCTTGTACAAACATCAAAATAAGCAATAAGTGAAATAATTCAAGAATTGGCAAGAAAAAGAGCTGGTTTATTCAACATTTTGACTGAAAAAGAAATTAATTGACAAAAAATAAAACCTCCCTAAGACTTGCTGTTTTCTAGTTTATTTCATGTAACACTGTGTTTGATACAAGGCTATTGTTCTAAGCTCAAAAGCCCCAAAAAATGAAAAAAATACATTAACTCCTTTCACAAAATCTAACATATACAACACAATTTAACTAGTAAAAGATTGCCGCTTATAGGACTTTCTCCCAGGCAATCCTCAGTTCAGAAAAGAATCAAAAAATGAATCATCTTTAGGTTCCTCCTTGGCCATTTGATTCATATAGGGACCGACCGAGTCTCCAAAACCCGAGTATGCAAAACTGCTGGTGTCTTGCAACATCTGAAGGGTATACGGTGCTTGGTTCTGCAATCCCGATACCCTGTTTGTCATTGAATTGGCGAAATTTGTCAAAGTCCCATTAGAATGACTCATCGTGGTAGATGGCCTAATAGTTGTAGGTACATTGTTCGAGTTAATAGGTTGTCTGTTCATAGTATAACTCCCGCTACCGCGTGCTGCAGGAACATCATGGTTGTGTTTTCCTTCGTACGTGGTGATCACCGCCCTCATATCATGAGATGCTCGCTCTACGTGCTTTCTGACCTGGCAACCATTGTACGTGCATTTGTAGTAGCTCCTGCAGGAAATTAATGAATTGATGTCATTAAGGTTATTAATTTAAAGGTTATTAATTTATTGAACATTAGTTTATCGAGGTTTTACTGTACCTAGGATTTGGATTCCCCTTAACAACTTTCTGTCCATATTTCCTCCATCTGTAACCGTCATCAAGGATATCAATATCACTTGTGGTTTGAACGACGATTCTAGGTTCTCGAACCGTTCTGCTGCCCGAAGCCGATATGCTTTCATTCTCATTTTCTCCCTTCCTGAAAAACAGAGAAAATTAATCTGTAAGATATATATTCTGATATCATGTAATTATTGAAATTATCAAGTGCTAGACTCACCATCTCTTGGCTTCAGGTTCATTTTCCTCATCTCTCGAGTTACTCATTGGAGAGCCTTGTTCAATATCATCATCACCGAAAGAAGCTGATGAATTCTCCGGGGTTGTCACAGATTCCCCACGAGCATTTTCGAGCAATGAGTTCGATTGATTTAAAGCTCCCATATTACTATATGCATGATTCTGAATCGAATTCGAAGATGATCTTCGAGTCGATTGAGGCTTCGGGTGATTATGACTCCCCTTGTATACTATTTCAGTAATATGTCCATCCAAATTTTGTTCGACCTTTTTCTTAGTCGGACAGTTTGGAAACGTACACTTGTAATAACTACGAGGATTCTCGCTTCCTTTAACTTGTTTTTGGCCGTATTTCCTCCAGTTGTATCCATCATCTGATTTCTTCTGCTCCCTCACATACTGAGCAGGTTGAGCATAGTGCATTTGAGCCGAATTGCTCCCCATATTTGCTTGAATCGTCGAAACATCTTGAGAGAAATTCTGAAATGAAACTGATTCTGATTTTGGTGCTGAAAATTCAGTTTGCTTGTTTAGAGCATTGAATCCCCCATTTTCTTGATTCCTTCTTAATAACTCCTCCTGGTGAACTATAATCATCAGTACGGGGAACAAGCAAATAAGAAATGATAATAAGAGGGGATATAATGGGCGTAAGCGCTCCTTTGTTGGGGGCTGTGTTGCCCTGCCTTACTCGACTATGTAAATTCTTTTTTGATATTATGTTCTGTTTAATAATAGAACTACCGATGAGCAGGAAATATAAGAAATTTTACTTCTGGATCATAATCATTCCTTCAAAACGTTTAAAATTACAGGGTTCATTCTCTTTAATAATCTTGAAATTCCTGATTTATGGATCTAATTCTTCAAAAAATCATATAATAAATGATGAAGACAAATATACCGATTGATTTCTTCCTGCAGAAGACAAAAACACAGACGAAGGACTGGAAGGCCTTGTTTGGGATCGGAAAGTGAAATCAGCATACTTTCTATCCTCATCCTTAGACAGCATATCAGCAAAACTTCCTGTAGTGGGAGATGGAAGAACCTGCACAAACACATCAAAATCTTCATTACTCCTATCACATCGAACGATCGAAATATACACGCACACATACACACGACAAGAAATTAAGATCTATTTCATTAAACTCGATATCAATTACATGAATCATTTAATAAAACCTCTCTCTCTATCGAAAATAAAGAAACTTTCTTCGTTTAAATAAATTTAGGGTCGGCTATATTTAGATGTGACTAGCTACTTTATCCAATACCTTTGCTAACTTTTGGAAATTTGTGTCAGAAGAGACCTGCACAAATATACAAACTACTGACAGTATTTGTTCCTAGTAAAGTTAGGACGAATTCTTTTTTATCACCATGGTCGGTTGATCATCCTCAACTACCTTCTACACCTAGAACCCTAGCTTACTTCCACCATCTCTGAGTCAGAAAAGACATACAAATATACAAGCTACAAACTAAATTTGGGTTCGACTAAATGAATTCGTTTCTAATCACATCGTTCGACTAGCTAGCATAAATTAAAAATAAATTTGGGAACTTACATTAGATGATGAAAACATGACAGGAGAATCAAGAAACACGGAAGGGCTCAAACTGGGAGGAATAGAAAGATAAGAAGAAGGAGAAACTGGAGAAGGTGATATAGGCAAAGAAGCAGGTGAAAATGACTTATACTTTGGGATTTCAATACTGTTTTGATCATTCATTTCTTGTTTATTACTGCTGCTGCGTGCAAGAAGACCAGTGAATGAAGAAATGTATGGTGCATCAACAGAAGTATTGAAGGTACCCCCTGAAGAAGACATTAGAAATTGAATAAAAGGGAAGAATTTGGAAAGTTTTGAAGAGAGATTTGAAGGATAAATATTAGATGATATAATGAAATGAAGAGCTTGTTCTCGGAAGGTGATAGAAAATTTGACCGTGGAATGAGTTTCTTTGGTCAAAGCTCGTGGGTTTGACTAACTCCTGGCGGCTGAATCAGTCTGGAAGAGTTGGGATCTTCTGCGGTTGGTATCACCTGCAACCGCCACTTCATCACGGGATATCCAACCAAGGCACCACCTCTTCCGTTTTTCTTTTTTCTCTTGGGAAATGATAAAGGTACCCGGAGTGTAAACACTCCGGGTTACCCGCCCTTCACATAAGTGAGGGGCCCACCGTGGGCCCCTCGCAAATATAATAATTTTGCCCTCCTCCCCCTATTGTGAGGGGGGCAGTGGGGTCGAGTAACCGGGTGTTTAAACGCCTGGGTACCCATAGCAAAGTCCTTTTCTTTTTGATCCACTTGATACTTATTAGTCATTGAGGGTCCGTTTGATTGCAAAGTGGAAAATGGGTAGAAAAAAAATGTTTCAAAAGAAATCGATTTGTCTAGAAATTATTTTACTGGAAATTGTAATTAATTATGTTTGATTGGTATAATTTTTCATAGAAAATGTTGAAAGTTTGGTGTCCGTTTGGCTTCATTTTTTATGAAACTGTCCATTAAAATGATAATTTTTTCTACCATTGAGTCTAGAATTTGTCCCAATTGCCAGGAAAAAAAAAATTACCATACTAAATAACATTCGTTTGGTTTGATTTTGTTTTGTATGGAAATTGTCAATAAAAATGATAAAAAAGATTTACCATTGTGTATATAATTTTTTCCAATTTCAAAAAAAAAAAAAAAAAAAAAAAAACCTGAAAAAATATTTACCAACCAAAACATCAAGAATTTGTTTTCCTCAAAAAAATGAAAAAGTTGGAAAACATTTCCCGGAAAATTTTTGCCTAACACTACAAAAGTTGGTTTCCATTTTCCAGAAAAAATAAGTTGTATCAAACGGAGCCTTAGGGCTTGTTGGAATTCATTACTATGTGATAAAGAATGAGTGATAATCAGGGGCGAAGTCAGCCCGTCGAAGTAGGAACCTAATGTCATCAAATTGCAATTACAGCTCAAACGATGTAGGACCAAGTGTGGAGATCTTCTTCAACAAGTATCAACGAAAAATACAAAAATTCTAACACTTCCTGTTATTGGGATATATATATTGGAATTCTAGATTCAATTCAAATGGTAAATACAAAAAA
>CAIGRF010326376.1:0-10979 GCA_903798235.1 Fraxinus ornus | reverse complement strand
TTTGAAACTTCAATTTCAAATTCCAAATTTGGAAAAGATAGTGGTGGTATTGCGTAGTAGATAGGTCAGCGATGGATCGACAATGCCGACAGCATGGTTGCAATGTGGGTGGATGGGTCATGGATCGATAGCATAGCGGGTGGGAAAGAGATTTTTAACATCATTTCCTAGCATGGAGATATATCAAGATGAAAGTGGTATGTTTATTTGCTAGAAGAAATATTATGAAAAGATTCTAAAAAAACTTAGAATGTTTTTGTGCAAGGCTATAAAAACTCTTGCTTGCATTGAAAAACTAATGCAAGAAGATGGAGGAAAAATGTGATGAATCTCTGCACATAAGTTTGAATGGAATTTTTCTTTATCTCACAACCACAAAGCCCATATCACGTGTTTCTTCTCAAGATTCATGAACAATCTTAAGTCAAAAGCATTTTGGTGTTGGAAAAAGAGTTTTAAGATTGTTAAGAATTTGGGTGTGACCCGAATTCCTTGTAGAATTCTAATTGAAGTGCACGTCAATGAGAATTATGTTTTGAATACTACTAAAGTCCTATGTCAAGTTGAAATTTTATTTTGGAAGCCTATTGGGACTTGATGAAGAGTTTGGGATGAAGAAAACAATTTGAAAAAAAAAAATTCGGATAGAACACCCGGCGCCCACCTTGCCTGTTTTCGAGTTTTTCGCATTTTTCTCTCGTATTTCGTTTTGGACTTGGTTGTTTGGCATCCTACTTCATCAACAACTCTACTTAGAGGGTTTGGACATCTCCTACATGTTTCCTATAAATGTTAGGCTCTTCTATATAATTTCATAAGTGTGAGAAAATATATTACTAAAATTATAGGATCTATTTTAATTTTTATCTCTTTTCCATTATTCTTGAGTCAATAAAATCTATTAATTCCTCTGTCATATTCTTGTCTTTATTATTCTTTACTTGATCATATACTTCATTATTATTTGTCATATATCTTCAACATCTTAATCTGGTGGTTTGTTTTACAATAAATAGTATCATAGCCAAGGTTCAGCAGAGCGCAAGGTTTGATTTGTTCGAAGTTTTTGTTCGTGATGGCTTTCATAAAATTTGACATATCGCTTTTGGATCGGAAAACTAGATTTTCGCTATAGCAGATTAAGATACTTGTAGTACTCGCACAGCTGGATTTGGATGATGCGTTGTTGGGAATTGACAAGATGTCAACAACTTTGACCGCGGAAAAGAAATTACAGAAGGATAAGAAGACAGTTTCTCACATTCATTTTCATTTGTCAAATACCATTTTTCAGGATGTTTTGAAAGAGAATTCAACAGCTGCTTTATGATTGAAATTGGAGTAATTGTGCATGACTAAAAGTCTGACAACCAAGTTGAACCTCAAGCAGCGTTTATACTCTCATCGAATGGTAGAAGGAAGATCATTGGAAGATCACATGTCTTATTTAAAGAGATCGTCCCTGATTTGAAAACTTTGGAATATGAGTATAATGAAAAAGATTTAACCTTGATCCTATTGTACTCGTTGTCCGCTTTGTTTTCTTCATTTAGAGACACGATCTTGTACAGTCGTGATACTATGAAGCATTTGGTTTCTGAGTTCAGAGATGGAGAAGGCCTGATTGCTCATGGTGGTTCTGGAAGGGGCAATCGAAGTCTAAGTTCAGTAATCAGATTTGTAACTACTGTAAGAAGAAGGGGTACTTGAAGAAGGAATGCTACAAATTGCAGAATAAAGAAATGAATGTTGTAAGTAGATATTCAGATACTTCATGTGAAGCAGACCTCACGGAGAACGTTGTAAGTGATGGAGATCTCTTAGCTATTTCTGACGTTTAGTCTAAATAGGAGGATGATTGGATTCTTAATTCAGCATGTGTGTTTCATATGTCTCCTAATAAGGACTTGTTTATTACATATGAAACTATTTTCAAAGGTGTCGTGGTTATGGGAAAAAAAGCATCTTGTCGGGTTGCTGAAATTGGTACAGTCAGATTGAAGCTTTTGGATGGGGATAATTAGAACACTTGGCCTGGTTCGACATGTTCTAGATTTGAAGAAGGATCTCATCTCGTTGTCTATCATTAATTCAAAAGGTTATGAGTTCTTTGGTGGATGTGGAGTTTTGAATGTTTGTAAGGGTGCCCAGATTATATTGGAGGGACGGAAAAGGTTTAAGTCATACATCTTGCAGGGTTGTACAAAGTCTAGAAGAGTCAATCAGCACAGGTTCAGTACCATAGTTGACATTCAATTTGGTACAATACCTTTAGGAATTCGTAAGGGTCGGATTTGAAGAATATTACTTAGTGGAGTTTAGGAGATATGGTTAATGTCTCTTTGCCACCATCACCTGTGGTGTCATTGTTTTAATTGCTAGGGATGGACCTAGTGAAAAAGGGTATGTGAATGCTGGTTTGTAGAGCATGCTTTGAGTGGAGTAGAATGTGTATAATCTAGCAAGGGGTCTTCTTTAAAAGCATTTGAGTTTGATTCTGCTTCGGGGTATCTTACAACCCAATTTGGTAAATTATAAAATCATTATGATTTTTTTTGGAGAATCTGAGATAATTCTATAAGAGCAATGCTTGGGTTCATTGGAAGAGGTGGAATATTGTTTTGTTGGAGAAATTAATTTTTTGATTATTGTTGAAAAAGCCCGTTCATTCCTTGGTGAGATTCGTGTAAAGGTGGAGATTGTTAAGAATTTGGGCATGACCCGAATTCCTTGAAGAATTCTAATTGAAGTGCATGTCAAGAAAAATTCAGTTTGGAACTCTATTGGAATCATATGTCAAGTGGAGTTCTATTTTGGAAGCTTATTGGGAGTTGAAAATTAGTATTAGACTTGAAGAAGAGTTTGGGATGGAAAAAATAATTTGAAAAAAAAAATATATTTCCGGACAGAACACCCGGCGCCTGGATGTGGCGCCGTGGTGCCCACCTCGCCTATTTTCGAGTTTTCCCCGTTTTTCTTTCCTACTTCGTTTTGGACTCGATTGTTTTGGCATCCTACTTCATCAACAACTCTACTTAGAGGGTTTGGACGCTCCCTACATGTTTCCTATAAATATTAGACTCTTCTATACAATTTCATAAGTGTGAGAAAATAGATTACTAGAATTATATGATCTATTGTAATTTTTCTCTTTTCTACATTATTTTTAAGTCAATAAAATTTTTTAATTCCTCTACCATATTCTTGTCTTTATTATTCTTTGCTTGATCATATACTTCTTTATTATTTGCCATATAACTTCAACATCTCAATCTGGTGACTTGTTTCACAACAAAGATATATAATGAGAACAATAAGCTATGAAATCGGATTTGAGAGGCAATATGAAACAAAGATGCTTGGCTATTGTGATACAAATTGAAGAGGTTTTATTGATGACATGAAATTAAGCACCTGCGATTATGCATTTTAGTATCAATATGAAATTAAGCACATGCAATTATCCATCTTCTCTTAGCTCAGGAGTGTTTTGTGGCTATCCAGATTGTAATAATCAGTTGCTCAATCCTTAGCTGAAAATGAGTACATGTCAGCTTCAATTGCACCTTCATAAGCAATATGGTTAGAAGATTTTGGAAAGATATTAGAGAAAAACAAGGAAAAACTATATAATTGTTTTGTGACAACAAATCTGCCATCAATATGTCAAAGAATCCACGTTACCGTAGTCAGACTAGACATATTGCAATCAAGTACCACTTCTTTCGAGACGCAATTGAAGATGGAGAAGTTGAACTCGACCTTTGCAGATTTGAGAACAATTTGATATTTTTATAAAGGCTCTACCTTCTGCAAAGTTCCATCAATTAAGGACGGCTCTAGGAGTTCAAGAAAAACATATTAGGAGGGATAATATCAAAGTCTAACGTATTTTTATACATTGTAAAATCTATTAAGCTCCTATCTGGTGGAGACTAAAATCAGATTTTTAGTAAATTTTGATAAAACAAAATGATGAAATGTGTGATTATAAAGTTATAGGTCCAATAAATTTTGTAGTTAAAATTAATTATTAACTTCGACTTGAGATTTTAATTGAATTTTTTAATTCAAACCAAATATTTGATTAAAGTTAATCGATTATAAATTATTAAATTAATTGATCACAACTTATTTATTGGTGTCAAATTATTAAATTAATTGATCACTACTTATTATTATTATTTTTTATCTCAAATTATCAAATAACTGGTCACAATTACCCAATTAAATGGTTACAAATTACCTTCATCTATCCCATCTCACCACACACCTCCACCACCGCCTGCATCACCCAAAATGCGTTGTCGCCTTAGATCTACAATCCAACGCCACTAAAGCACAACCACCATTGTACTAGCTCCAGCACGTCCAGCATCATCGCACTACCACCACCCGTAGATCACAACCACTGCACAAACAAATCACTAATGTACCACAGCAAATCATACTCCATCGCACCACCGCAGATTCACTATAGATTCATACCCTTTTCTGGCTGAGCACCATACACATAACAATACACCATACACAGATTTGCAATATACCACCGCATACACCATTGTACACACATCGCCTTCTCAATACCACCACACCACAACTTACCATTGCAAACACAACAACAACGTACCAGGAAGCAGCGATAAGCGTACGCATATGCACACACACACACATACACCAATAATATACTAGGAAGTAGTAGAGACACGAAGTTCTAGTGCACAAAATTGACACGATCTACGAAGATAAAAACACGAACGTCAAACCATTATTGTCATAGCACGATTGAGCGTCATCGTCCGAGTTTGCTACCTCTTCATTTCACCTCTTCGTTCTATCGTTGTTGTTAAAGTTATTCTTTTTTTCCCCTTTTCGCAATTCGATTGTAGCTGTGGTTGGGGTCGGGGTTTAAGTAGAAATGGTGGCTGACGATTGAGATTGAGGAAAAGGTGGACGACGATACTGGTAGTTCGATTGCAATTGAGGTTGAGGTTGGGATTTTCTTTTGAGTATAATTGGTGGTTGGTATTGAAGAAAAGGATGATGGGAAAAGTGATGGCAATCGGAATTCATTGATTTAGGACTATGGGATTGGCGATGGCGGCCAGCGTTCATTGGTTTGGGACCGTGGGAAATTTAGGGTGGAAATCGTTTTAGGTGGAGGTGAACACGATTTGATTAGGGTGGTTTGTATAATATTTTTAACTCAAACCATTACTCGTGTTTTATAATTTTTCTAAACCAAACCAAACCATTTTATGTTTCAAACTAAATCAAACCAAACCATTATTTGCAGTTGATTCAGTTTTAATATGTGGTTTACCTATCGACATTCTAGTAATATGTTTAAACAAGTTAACATATAAGTTTAAATGAGAACTAATAATGTTAAATGTTAAATTACATTCATATTTGTCTGAAATTAGATATAAACAAGAACGCAAAAAAATGGATCAATATGCCCTGTTGTAACATATGATTCGACTTTGTATAATGTGAAAATATTAAAATATTTATTAGTCGTTATTAATGATAATAACATGCAACTAAGAAATAGTATGCATAAAATTATCAAATTGATAGTAAAATGTAAATGTCACCTTCTACAGCTTTCTTTGAGTCATCCAATGCCTTTACCTCATTCAGACATTAACGAAGTACTATAGGTTCATTGCTGGTATGTAACCAATTCTTAAGGCCTCAACCATCTTTGCATCCTACGAACTATTAAAGAAGTCAAGAATCCGACCACTCGTGAAAAATGCCGACTCTGAAGCGACCGTGGATATTTAAATTGCTAATACATATTTGGCAATTTTGGAGACTATTTTGTACTTGTGCACATTCGATTTCCACCGAAGTAATATCTTAAAATTGGGATCGATCAAATCTTTACAACGATCAAACAAATAATCAACCAAATCATTCTTATCAGATTGCATGCTTTGCATAAGTTTAGGAAGAATGAATTCTTTTTACAAGAAGAAAGTCATAGAATGAATTCCCCAATACTAGAATTTATAATAAATTTTTGTACATCGTGGTATTAGCATTTAGCATCATGAATAAATAAATTTCACAATCTATTTGGATTTTTAATAAAACAAAGGTGAATTTATATCATGTATTGTATTTTTTACTGGTGTATATTNGGGTCAAGAACTGTTGCAATGAACAACAACTGATTAAACTTTTCAACATTGCCCTAATACTTATCATATTTTTTTCCACATAATTGTCATGGATCCTATCAAAGTATTAGGCTCTTTAGAGGAATTGCATTATCGGCTTCTTCTAGAATTGGATCCATATTTGAAAAAAATAAGAGAAACAACGGAGGAAGCTAAACTATGGAAAAGAATCAACACTATGATAAATTCCCCAATATTAAAACTTATAATAAATTTTTGTACATCGTGATATTAACATCATGAATAAATAAATCTCACAATATATTGGGATTTTCAATAAAGCTCACTTTTATATACTTATTTGTGTCGTTAAATTAGAACAATTATTGTTATTTTAAATGAATTAAGGCCTAATTTTGTATGTATTTTGTTTGTTAGGTGCATCTTGATGAAAACGAAGAAATTGGACAAGAAACAGAAAAATTGGCTACAGTGAAATTAATCCAAAGTTTGGGGACTAAATTTCGAAGTGCTAATGGCTGATTCAGACCTAGTATCGATGATTGGAGAGAAGTTGAGTCAATTAGATGGATTTGGAAGATAGAAGATCAAAAAGATACGAAAGGGGACCAAAATGACTAAAGAATGAATTCAGGGACCAAAGTACAACAAATCAAAAATTGTATAAATGTGCGCGCACATGCCAATTCTCCCCGCATGCATGGGCCTGAATTCCATTTACGGAGAGCAAAACCAATGAGTGACGCCCGCGTAGTGAACTATATGTCACGCCCGCAGGGGCCATTTCTAGGACTAAGCGGCCCAACTTCCTAATTTGGTCCAAATTCGTATGGAAATCAAATTCAACCTACTATTTAACCTAAAAGGGATGACCAGGACGGAGACAAGATATAAAAACCTATTTTCCACCACAAGAAGGAGGCTAGTAGAAGTTTCTAAGGCAATTAATACAAGATATTGAAGATTCAAAGTCGGGCAGAAGATTAACGAAGAAAAAAAAATTAAAATTTTCCCTTTTCAATCATTGTTTTCCATTTCGGGTTATTTTTTCCAAATATTTTTGTGTAATTTATATAACAACATGATAGGCTAGTTCTTCTCATGCATTGGATGAAGATGAAACTTTTTATTATTTATTTTTAATTAAAGACAAGTAGTTCGTTAAATTTCTACTTTTATTGATTAATCTTACATGCGTAATTTTATTATTTGATTGCTTGATCACCAATTAAATATATAGTTGCATGTTGTAGTGCTAGGAGGCTCACAATAGGTCTAGAATATTGTTTGATTAACATATGTTCAATAGGTATTAGGAATAAAGTTTATCATGTATACAATCTTTGAGATATTCATGAAATTGAATGCATTCTATTCATTCGAATTCATACTAGGAATTGATTCAAGCCGTGACTATAATATATTTAATTTGTCTTGAAAAAGAGAGTTAATTACAATATAATTATCGATTGTCAAGTATGCATGAATAATACTAGATATATAATTGAGAATCGAAATAAATAATAACAGGTGGATTCGTAATCCAATACACTCATTCCATATACATATAAAATTCGAATTTTACAAACTTTTGTAGATTAATTTTAAATAATTACAAACCATAAATCTATGTTGTTCGCTTATTTTGAATCTGAATAGAAACTAATACACTTGATTGAATCTTATTCCTAGTTGGATGATACACGTATTTATCACGTATTACTTGTCAACGATCCCGTACGTTTGTGTATTTTGCACGAACAAGTTTTTGACGTCGTTGTTAGGGACTAATTTATTTAATTTGAGTTTATTAGTTATTTTTAGTTTTGATGTTTTTACTTGTTTTATGCTATTTCTTGAAAGAACTAAGTCCCTTGTTATTACTCTTTCAAGAAAGCATAGTTTATGCAAGATTCGGACGAGATCAAGCTTCTTTTGATAGATCTCGAAATTGAAAGAACCTTCAGACAACGAAGAAGAAAATAGAGGGAAGCAATGGAAATGGCAGAAAATCAAAATTCGATTTTGGTTCGAAATTCATTACCACTACCTCAGTCAGTTCAGCTGAAGGCAATAGCAAATGATAGAGAAGTTTTAGTGATGGATTAGGTAAATCTCATTCCTGCTCATATGCTACCACCTATCATATATCAACCATTTGGACATGCCAACTTCCACATTAGATCGATGTCATCAACTTATTTTAGAATCATCACGACATCAAGTTCTCTGGAATATCAACTGAAAATCCTCATAAACATAGTCAAGCCTTCTTGCTGTTGTGCGACATGATTAGTCACAAAGGAATGTCCTAACTCTTTTCGACTGCACTTATTCGCTCACAACTTAAATGACGACGCACGAGAATAATTAAATTCACTAATCCCTGGGAGCATAGTTTCAGGGAATAACATGGTGTATAAATTCACTTTGAAATTCTTTCCACCTTCTCAAGTTCATCGACTCAAAAATGGAGTCCATACTTTCAAGCAAAGAGGCCTCAAGAACTATCTAAAATCTTGGGAAATATTCAAAGATTACTTCAGAAAGTGTCCTACTTTGAACTTTCTTAACGACTTTAAAATCTGCATATTCTATTCAGGCTTGAGAACTGAATACTGAAACATAACCGATACTTCAGCATGAGGGTCAATATTGAATATTCCATTGGACAACGCCTTGGACCTATTTGAGAGAATTACAAAGAATCAATCCATGTGGCCAATAGACAAGGAAGTGTCGAGGAAAACAGTAAGAGTACACAAGGTTGACATAGCTATATCATTAGAAGCCCAAATGGAAGAATTGACAAGAAGTTGGACAACATTACTCAGAATGTGAACATGGTACACCAATCGAAACCGATTTGCGAAGGTTGCCGGGCTGATCATACTACAGAAAGATGTCATTTAGCCTCCACACTGTAATCTAGCCTGAGGGGGTTAGTTATGCGCAAAATTCTCAAAATGAATTATCCAAATTTCTCGTGGGTTAACAATCAAAGTCAAGGACATGAGGAAATTTTCAAAGATAGTCGGGATTCCAACAACAACAGCAAAATAGAAAGCCATCGATTGAGGAATTATTAACTCAATTCATTAATAAGAGTGAGGCTAATTTCTAGAACCAACAGGCTATTATTCAAAACCAGCAAGATGCAATTAAAGATTTGGAGACTTAGATGGGTCAGATGGTAGTTGTATTAGCGAGGAGAACTCATGGTAACTTACCAAGATACATAGAAAAAATCCAAAAGAACAGGTATTAGAAGTTGAAGCTATGAATCATGTAATTATTGAGACACCATCATACAAGCCCGCTACCCTTGTTCGAGATTATGTGTTGCCTATTCCATTTCCTTAAAGGTTTGGAAAACTGCCTAAAGAAGAACTAGTCTAGACCATCACAATAAGAAGTGGAGTTCAGCTGTCAAAAATTACTATGAAGAAGAAATGGATCGATGAGAATCAGGTATCTACCATGTGCGAGGAACAAGTGGTTCAGTCTGAAGAATCGACAAATGTTACACAAGAAGAAAAGTCAAACAGTCCAAGGTTAAGGCAACTGTTCCTGTTAATAAACACACACCTTCAGTCCCATCCCCTCAATGTTGCAGAATAATAAACTGGAAAAGCAATTTAAAAAGTTCTTGGATGGACTTAGACAACTTCACATCAACATTCCCTTCATTGACGCCATTCAACAGATTCAAAATTACATAAAGTTTCTAAAAGAAATGTTGACTAAGAAGAAAAAGTTGCTACTAGATGAAACAATAGTATATACTGAAGAGTGCAGCGCAATCATAAAGCAGATGATCCCTCCTAAACTAAAAGATCCAAGGAGTTTTTCAGTACTTTGCTTTATAGGAAATTCACATAATGTAAATGCTTTAATTGATTCTAGAACAAGTATTAATATGATGTTATTGTCTATCTACAGTAAATTATGATGGGATGACCCAAAAGCAACATCAATAATCCTACAGCTGGTTGATAGGACACTCAAGCATCCTTATGGAATGGTAGAGGATATGCTCATCGAAGTTGGAGATCACTTTTTTCTAGCCGATTTCATTATCTTCGATATAGATGATCAACATATGCCGTTAATTTTCGACAGACCATTCTTATCAACTGCACGATCATTAATGAATTTTGAAAAATGTGAAATAATCTTAAAGATGGAAGGAAAAAAAATAAAGTTTCACCATGCATGCTCTACTCAAGTAACCTTCAGACATTGAGGAGTGCAAAAGGATAGACCATTGGAGAGGTCACAAGAATAAGAAGGAAGAAGGTGTAATTGTTGGGCGGGACAACAATGAAAATTTTATAATCTGAAGGTTTAAAGATGACTTAAGTAACAACTGTATGTGCAGTCGATGCAAGGTTAAAAACTCTTTTTTCAAGTCACCATAAATAGCCAAAACAATAAAATCAAACTAATGACTATAAATAAGCGTTTATTGGGAAGCAACCCATTCTTTTATTTTATGTATTTTACTTTTTAGATTTAAGATTAGTAATTCTTATTGTTTTTAGTATTATATGGTATCTTCATCATCATATTTTCCTTTAAGGTGTGTGTGAGCTTACTACAAATTGTTTCATATTATGATCGATTTTTACTATTTTGAAGGAACATGTGAACTGAACACATTTGACAAGGAAAAAGACATAGGAAGTAAGCCAGCAATTTTTATGTCAGTCCATTTGAATGAACATGTCAACTGAACATTGGAAAAATAATGAGTTTTTTTAGTTTTTGTGTTTGTACGAGTGAAAAAATAAAAAACAAGTTTGAAAATTTGAAAAAAAGATAATA
>CAIGRF010326373.1:0-10571 GCA_903798235.1 Fraxinus ornus | reverse complement strand
TTTTTTTTTATATTATATTATATTATATATTTGTTTTTGAATTTGTTTTTCTCAATTTTTCAATTTTTTTTTACTAAAGCACACAAAAACAAATAAAGAAAATAAAAACTCATGTTTTCCACCCCGAAACTTATACTAGACATTGTCATCAATGTTTTTAATCCTAAATTTTCATATAAAGGGTGGGGAAGAAAATGAAGAAAAGACTTCCCTGATATGGCTTGAAATTCAATTGTTAGCTTCACTATTGCTCCTATTGGCTCCTTTGTCAATTTTGGTTTAAATGTTTCGCGACTTCTTGTTCCTGAAAAATCAAATAAAATATTAAGATCAAATAATTGGAACAAGTGTTACTTAGCTCTAACATTTAATAAACCAACTAACATGTCGAAGATCTAAGGAGATGAGGGAAATGGATAAGGAGTCACAAATAAACCTAAAATAAATTAAATTATCATAAAACTCAAAAACAGAATAAATAAAAATGAAAAAAGATTGGGTTGCCTCTCAAAAAGCGCTTCTTTAACGTTATTAGTTTGACTTTGTGCCATGTTTGATTATGGTGACTCGAACCAGGTTATGACATCATTGCACTTTGTGCAATTTTCATTTATGCACCCTTTTTTTGCTCTCCATATTTTGATATTTCCATTTTCATCTCTGCCAAGAAGTCCACCATAGTTTGATTGTATATTCTGACAGCTTCGTTGATCAGGTGGTTCTTCTTCGTGAGTTCCACATCAATTCTTGTTTTTGGAAGATTTCTCAAGTAAGTATAAATATTAAATATCTTTTGCTTGTCCTCGACCCTCAATATTAGCTCACCCTTCTCCATATCAATTAGAGTTCGACCCGTTGCTAAGAATGGTCGACCCAATATAATTGGAATGTCTCGATCTTTTGGTATGTCCATCATAATGAAGTCCGCCGAAAATATTAAATTTCCTGCTTTTATGAGCAAATCCTCAACTTTACCACGTGAGTTTGAAATTGTTGTATTGGCTAGTTGTAGCTTTATTGATGTTGACTTGACTTCACTCAATCCCAATTTCCTGTAAATAGAATATGACATTAGATTTATACTAGCACCCGTGTCACACAATGCATTAATAACACAAGAGTTTCCAATTGAAATAGGCAAAGTAAAACTCCCTGGATCTCTCAAATTGGGAGGCAATTTGTTTTGCACTCTCGCACTACTTTTCTTCGTTAATGCCACATTTTCAAACTTCGGAATCTTTCTTTTCTTTGTCAACATCTCTCTAAAAAAAATTGTGTAGCATGGGATTTGTAATATCGCAACGATCAACGGAATATTAATCGATGCTTCTTGAGAACATCAAGAAAATTTTCAAATGTTGTATCTTGTTTGTTCTTCTTGAGCATTTGAGGAAAAGGAATGGGAGGTACGTAACCCTTAACTGGACTTGGTGCCTTGGCCGTTGATGCTTTTGTACTTTCTTTATGCTCAATTGAAGTGGGTGCAGATTTTTCCTCCCTTATAGCTTCATCAACACCTTCCCGGTCCTCTATTCTTTTTGGTCGTTTCACAGAAATCTCTGATAATTGTACCCCACTCCTTGTACTTATAGCATGAATATTTTTCTCCATTGACTTCAATCGAAGTCTTTGGGGGAATGAAAGTGGAGGTACGTTGCTTTAACTTTTATAGGAGCCCTGGGTGGATCATTTTCCACTACCTTTATTGTCATCACTTGCTCTTTAGGATTTGTCATTGTATTGCTTGGCAATGTTCCCTGTGGACGTTCTGCAACTGGTTGAGCTATCTGACCAATCTGTGTTTCCAACTTCTTGATAGATACTTGTTGATTTTGAAATTGGTATCAATCTGTTGGACTACTTTGTTTATTTTCTGCACATATTGATGAAACATCTCTCCCAAACTTGGTTTGTTCTCCTGCTGGGCATTATTCGAAACATTCCCTTGCTGATTATCTGACGATCTAAAGTTCGGATGTTGTCTCCATCCTGGGTTATATGTTTACAAATATGGATTAAAATTGCGGGAGCCATTCTGAATGAAGTTGACTTGTTCATTGGGAAAGCCTATAGACATACAGTTTTCAGTTCAATGATTAGCTCCACAGTTTTCACATGATGGGCCACTCATCAATGTATGTACTCCTCTCGTTTGTGATTTCACCAACGACACTACCTGCTTTATCAAAGCCAATATCTGTGCGTTCGTAGATGCGGTACTATCCAACCCATACACCCCATGTGCTCTCAGTGGTACCACTCTTTCTTATTAAAACATTGAATGTGTAGTGGCAATTAGCTCAAATAAATCCAATATTTGTTATACTTATGAAAACATTGAATGCGTAGTTTCAATTAGCTCAAATAAATCCAATGTTTGTTATACTGATTTTCCTATGATCGATCCACCCGTAGATGAATTCATCTGAGATTTTGATAGTGGCGAGAGTCCAGTGTAAAAGTACTGCACTTGATTACCAATTGTGACTCCATGATTCGGACACTTTCGCATCATCTCTTTGAATCTATTACATGCCTCATGATAGCTCTCTCTATCTTTTTGTTGGAAAGTTTGAATTTTCAATCTGATTTTAGCTACTTTCATCGGTAAGAAGAATTTATTGCAGAATTTCCTGGTCAGTTCTTCCCATGTAGTAATGTTTCCATGATGTTTGGCGTCTAACCACTCTAATGTAGAATCTCTCAGTGTATATGGAAATAGACGCAACTTAATAGCGTCTTCATTAACTCCCGGAGTATGGAAGTTCTGACAATTTCTGAGAAACCTGGAGATATGTGTGTTCGGGTTTTCATGAGGTAACCAGTAAATTTGGAGAGTGTTGCTCATCAAATGGATCCACTCAGCCTTTATCTGAAAATTATTTATCCCGAAATATGGATACACAATACTGGAGCGTGCATGCGCGGCTATGGCGTTAAGAACATTGAAACTTACAAATCTCCTTCGTTTATTTCTCTTCGCTCCTGCTGATTCGGTCGCGCGGCTACTCTTGCGGCCACTTGTCCAATTGGCTGAATAGGAATATAAATATTTTGATCGTCGGCCATTTGATGTTGCTTTTATTTGTGTTCCTTGTGCTTTCGTCTGAAACTACGTTCTATTTCCGAGTCAAACAGTTCATGATTGTCGCCTTGGGTACGGAGCATATAACGAACACTTCCTTTTTTTAATAATAAATGAAAGTAAAATCAAATAACAGTTAAAAATAAAATAAACTAAGACTAAAAATAAATAGTCCCCGGCAATGACACCTAAAACTTGTTGCATTTTTTATATCGCAAGTGTACGATATCGTAACAATAATATAGTGGACATTTGAGTCCAGATTATCGTTCCCACGAAAACTATACTTTCAGTCTTAATCTACTTTTTCTAATTCCTATTTGATAAAAGCAAGTAAATATTTATGATGATTGTGATTATTTTGATCAACTTCTTTTAAAAAATTGACAATATAAAATGATTGCAAACAACGGATAATTGGAAAAACAAATATGTGATGAATATAGGGCAAAACAATTTCATAAATTGATCACCTTTATTCTAAATTCAAGATTCATAATCTAATGTAGTATTCGATTGAATTCTTATTGTATTCAATTTACCCCTCTCGAGTTCTCATTGAACCTATTTAATTAATTTAATTTCATATCTCTATGTAAGTCAACTTTAATTAAATGAAATACTAGTTCTAAGAATTCATATTGTGATCGCAATAATTAGTATATGTATCTCTACACGTTATACTAATTTACCGAATCTTATTATGTGGTCTAAATCTCAAACCCACCTCTCGATTCGTAAGAGACTCACATAATCATCAAATTATTGATCAAGTAATTTATTGTATTAAATTCATAATAAAACCAACACAAAAGTAAATTAATCACATAAATCTTGAATAAAAAAAATAAAGGATCACAAGTCGACTAAATTGTTTTCCCTAATATAAAAGTTAGTTATTCATATTGGAAAAATAAAAACAAGAAAAAGTGGAAATATATCACCAAAAATTGACGAAATGTGAAAATTTCTGGTATTTGCAATCTTCTTTCCTTTTCCTTTCTTTTTTCTTTCCCTTCTCTCTGCGTGTGTCTTCTTCTCCTCCTTTGACTTTTCTTTTTTTTTTTTTTCCTTTTTTCTTTTTTCTTTGTTCTTTTCCTCTTTCTCTTTCTCTCTCCTTTTTCTTGCTGTTTTCTTTTCTCCTTTTCCGTGCAGGTTTTTCCATCTATATATTCTTCCCAACAAATAGCCATCGTTTTTTACTTGAAAAATCAAACTCCAATTTTATTTCCTTCTTTTCTTCTTTCGGTCGACATCTTCTATATGTAAATATCTATTATGTTCTCCCCCGGCTGCTGCCCTCTTATATTGTATGCTTGTGAATATATATAAAATTTGTCTCAACCACATCCCAATATGTTTGTGGTCCAATTAAAATTTCAAATACAAGTTCATTGAGGCCCATTTAACTCCAACTCATTTAAGTGTACAACCAATATCAATTTAATCCTCGTACTTTGAATTTTTCCATTTTTCGCCACGTTTGCATTTTTTTCTCCAATTCTTAATTAAACATAAAATTTTAACTACAAAACATAATTTAACATAAATTAGTTAGAATTTAATCCAAAAGACAATAAAATATCATGATTTAGTGCCTCAAATAAGTGTACAAAATACACTTCTCAGTTATCCACAGAAGGAATGAGGTTTGGGTATTCGCAGTTTGTTTGATGTGATCAAGTCGCTTCAATGTAAAATGGCATGGAGAATTATTTCTTCGCACTCTCTCTGGGTTGATTTCTTGCGACAAAAGTATCTTAGTCATTACCTTGACATGGCCAACATTCCTGTAAGTATTAAAGATTCATCTATATGGAAACATCTTTCACATCACTTCACATTCATTTTAGAACATAGCAGATGGTTGATCCAGGATGGTCGTGCTCTTTTTTGGTAAGACAATTGGAGGGTTCGGGTAGTTTGTCTGCACTTGGTTGGACTACCAACTCCCCAAATTTAAGACTTCATGACTTAGTTTTAAATGGCAAATGGAACTTGGATAAGCTTTTTTCTTTGGGTGGTTCAGCTTTAGTGAAGGATATTAAACGTTCACAAGTCCAACTCCGCAAAGGTAATGATGAATTAATTTGGTTCCCTTGCAGCAATGATTTATTCTCTACAAGCTCAGCTTGGTCTCTTATCAAATCTACTAAATCTTATGCTCTTCCGTGTAAGATCATTTGGAACTCTAACATGCCACCAAAAATCTCTATTTTTTGTTGGCGCCTTTGGCATAATGTGTTTCCTGCGGATGAAGTTGTTATGCGTTGTGGGGTTCCCACTGTTTCCAAATGTCAATGCTGTTTACAGGGACATGAAGAAACAACATACCATATTTTCGCTATCAGTCCTATTGCTCTTCAAGCATGGCAATATTTTGAAAATTTATTTGGGGTTCGCGTGCCTACAAATATTTCTTGGCGGTCTATAATGTTACTTTGGAATACTCATTTTGGCCGGTCAACACAAGAACATCTTTTAGCTCTACTTATCCCACCACTTCTTTCATGGGAGCTGTGGTTGGCTAGAAATTCTACAAAATTGAAGGATGAGATAGTTAACTTGCACAAAATTTGTGCTAAAGTTAAACGCTGGCTACACGAATTGAATGGTTTTCTTAAAAAAAAATGTCTCTTTCCTCCTATTTCTCATAGATATTGCACATTCCTACGGTTCCAATACGAGTAAAAACTCCATTCCTGGTTAAATGGTACCCTCCACAACATGGTTGTTATAAACCTAATATTGATAGTGCAAGTGCTAGAAATCGAGGCCCAGCTGGTTGTGGTGGATTGCTTCTGGATTGGAAGGGGGATGTTATTTTTGGGTTCTATCACTTTTTAGGGGTTGGAACGAACACTTTAGCAAGATATCAGCTCTGAGAATAGGCGTTCAAATATGCTATGTCCTTGGCATAGAAAGGATTGCAATAGAAACAAATTCAAATGTGCTGGTACATTGGTTTCATCATCAAGTTAACATACGTTGGTCTATTCGTCTTATTTGGGAGGATATTTTGGAGTTTGCTCATGTTATGTCTATTGATGTATCGCATATTTATCGAGAAGCTAACCAGGTGGCAGATTCACTAGTGCGACTTGGAGCTCAAGGTAGTTCAGACTTCTTAGAATCAATATCCAATTTTCCTGTTTATACTGTTGGTTGCATCCGCTTGGATAGTTGTAATGAGGTTCTATTGTAAGGGAAGCAGTACTTCCTTTTTTACTGCTTTACTTTATTTCTGTTTAAGGGAAGTAGTACTTTCCCATTTATAGTTTTGTTTCATTTCAATTGTAACCACGATATTCCTCCGCCACAAGTGAGGACATATTAATAAATTCTTGAAGGTATCGTCCTCCCTCTAAAAAAAAAACGTGTAACATTCTGTAACTTCTTTGTACAAATTTTCCCACTGTGTGCATGGATTAAAAGGATAAAGAGAGAAATTTAATTGTCAAATGATATAATCCATGAGACTCATCAATTAATTCAAAATTCATTTTCACACGTTTAGAAAAGTCACTAAAAAGCATCTATAAATACATGCATCTTTGTTCATGAATTAGAAAAATATTAGAAGGGGAAAGAAAAAAAAAGGTGGTATGCAGATTTCAGATAGTAAATTGCCTTTTTATCTCTTGGCATTCATTTTAATATGGGGAGCTTCTTCGGCTTTTAGCAACAATGATTTTCTTGAATGCCTTACCCTTCAGTTTCAAAAATCCGACTCGGAATCTGATTCCATTTACACCCCAAAAAATGCATCATATTCATCTATTCTCCAATCTACAATAAGGAATCTAAGGCCGGTGTCAAACTCCAGCCAGAGACCTATCGTAATCATTACACCAGAGCATGAATCCCAAATTCAGGCAGCAATTTATTGCTCGAAGAAAAATGGGATTCAGCTAAAAGTTCGAAGTGGTGGACATGATTTTGAAGGACTTTCATTCGTATCTGAAACTCCTTTTGTCTTGGTGGATATGAGAAACCTACGATCAATATCCATTGACACCGACGAAAAAACTGCATGGGTTCAAACAGGAGTAGCAATTGGTGAACTTTATTATACAATTGCTAACAAAAGCAAGACTCTGGCTTTCCCGGCTGGCGTTTGCACTACTGTGGGTATTGGAGGGCAATTCAGTGGCGGAGGATATGGTATGATGGCTCGTAAACATGGCCTTGCAGCAGATAACATTATCGACGCCAAACTAATTGATGCTAATGGCCGAATTCTCGATCGGGAATCCATGGGAGAAGATCTCTTTTGGGCCATTAGAGGAGGTGGAGGTACTAGCTTTGGTATTGTGGTTGCATTTAAGTTGAAACTAGTTGTGGTTCCTGAAATTGTGACTGTTTTCAACGTCACAAGAACATTAGAACAAAACGCAACCCAGCTAGTACATAGGTGGCAATATATTGCTGATAAGGTTGATGACGATCTTATGTTAAGGCTCTTCTTAACGAGCTTTAACTCTTCAATAACTGGAAAGAGGACAGTAGGAGCAAATTTTAGATCTCTGTATCTAGGTCGAGTTGATGATCTCCTCCCAATAATGCAAGAGGTATTTCCAGAATTGCGCCTGGTGAAAGAAGATTGTATTGAAATGAGTTGGATAGAATCCACACTACATTTCCCCAACCTGCAGGGATCACTTGATGTTTTGCTAGATGAAACAGTAATTTCAAGTTCGTATTCCAAAGGGAAATCCGATTATGTGAGGCAACCAATTTCAAAACACGGTCTCGAACGCATATGGGAATTTCTTATTGAAGAAGATGAACTTGAGGCTGAATTGCAGTTCAGTCCATATGGAGGGAGAATTGGTGCCATTCCAGAATCAGAAATTCCTTTCCCACATCGGTCAGGCAACATATTCATGATCGAATATTCAGTGTTCTGGTCTGCAGAAGAGAATACAGAATCAGAATCAGAAAGGCATTTAAGCTGGATTCGAAGGCTTCACAGCTTTATGGCTCGTTATGTCTCAAAATCTCCAAGAGCTGCATATGTCAATTACCGGGATTTGGATAATGGAATGAACAATATTAATGGGAGCACCAGTTACAAACAAGCAAGTGTATGGGGACTTAGGTATTTCAAGAATAATTTCAGAAGATTGGTTCATGTGAAGAGTAAGGTGGATCCTACAAATTTCTTTAGGAACGCACAAAGTATTCCACCTCTGTCACCTTGGTAAAATTTAAGAACTACATTTAAAGACTTCTAATCTATTATGTACTAAATAAATAAGATGTCCCCAGTACTTTGTGATGTAAACATAAATTAAGGAGGATGAAAGTTACAATTATCCATCTGATTTCTTTTAACTTCACTAGCAAATGGGCAATTTCGGTCTACGTACACACTCTATTTGAAATTTATATGCTATAATTAATCACTTCGAAAAGTGTTCAACGATTTGCTCAAGAATCGAACCATTAGAATAAACAAGAAAAAAATGCACGTGTAGTATGCCAATTCTTGATTACGAATAGCTTATATCCCCGTTGAGCTTTACCAAGAGAACTCTTCATTCATTTTAGTTTCTTCAATTCGAAAATCGAAATAAGCAATACAAATTGAAAAAATTGCAACTTTCCAAAGTTCAATTGGGGGCAAGATAAGAAAGAAACTCGCCCTTAGCCACCAAATGTAAAGGTTGATTGCTAGCTAGAATTATTTCTTTTGATCTCTATTATTATTATTATTATTATTATTTATACTAGGTATTGGTATATACCTCGATTTTGTTTTTTTCATTATCAGTTGACAACAACAAATCCGACACGATGTCTTGTCGAGTTAGGCTGCGGTTAGACTATTAAGGGCCTGTTTGATAGGGATTAAAATCGGATTAAAATTGAAAAACTAGCCGTTATTGTTGACTTTTATTAGATGAGTGGGAACCAATAACGACCATATTTTCAATTTTAATTGGATTTTAATTCGTACCAAATGGGACCTAAATTTCGAAGATGACAATAATTATGATAGTGATCATGAGCCAAAAGACTACACAATGCATGATGTGTTGGGTACGGAAGCTATGATATTAAAAAATTGGATTTTAGCCCGTTTGAGCCACATTAAAATTTTCATTTTAATTCTTCTACTCATTTTCAACTACACATTCTTCAATAAAATAATATTTTCCATCACTTCAACAACTTTTCCTTCCTTTTCAACCACACATTCTCCTTCAATTTACTATTCGAAAATTCATTCTTCCAAAATAATGTGATTCAAACACACCCTACGAATGTATTTTTATTGTTGATGTGATGGGTAATATGTGGTTGAAAATGAAGGAAAAGTTATTGATGTGATGAAAAATATTATTTTATTAAAGAATATGTGACTGAAAATGAGTAAAATAATGAGAATGAAAAAATTAATGTGACTCAAATAGCTATTAGATATGAAAACAATATTTGAATAAGGCTTCTACTATTCCTTTTAAATATATGTGTATTTATTTATTTATTTATTTATTTATTTTACGAAGTACTCTACATTTATTAAGAAACAATGGACTAGCTAATATAAGGATAGCCAGAATTCAAAAGATTAATATATGAACAAAACGAACAACTTCCAATCTTGGTTAAAATTACCAGTCATAATTAAACTTATATATAATTCTTTCCTCTTATAATAACCGGTGAAAAGTAAAACAAGAAGATTATTGGCATAATTCTCTTTAAAGAGAACCCAATAAATAAAGGAAAAATACTAGTAGATTTGTTAATTTTTCAGCTCAAATGGTCTCAAAAAAGGCTTCTGTGTTTTTTTTTTTTATGAATGAACTACACACACTCAAAATCCTATTATTGAAACTAAACCGGATCTGAAATATGAGTCGGGGAAGTGGAGGCGGCGATCGTCACATAACGATCTTCTCTCCCGAAGGTTGTCTCTTTCAAGTGGGTAAGCGTTTTTGGTTACGCAATTTCCCTTCAATTTCTAGCCTATGGCTTTTGATTCAGCTCTATTTTAAATTTATGTTACTGGGTTTTTTCGTCATGCAATAATTTGGTGGGGTTTTTAATTTATGTTTAATTAAATTTTGCAGAGTACGCTTTCAAGGCGGTTAAGGCTACCGGAATTACCTCCATTGGTGTGCGCGGAAAGGACTCCATTTGTGTTGTTACTCAGAAGAAAGTCCCGGTCGGTACAATTGACCGATATTATATATATTTAATTTTTTTAAAGTATTTATTTTTTTAGATTGATCTGGAGTTTGCCGTTTGCAAGATAAATACCTTTTTCAGTTCAAAAAACCTGTTGGAATCGACCACTTCGCTGCATAAAAATGATGGGCTTAAATTAAATGGAGGCGGTGAGAGGATTAGATTAAATAGTTGGTGTGAAGTTATAATTATGATTTGTGTAAATGTCGACAAGCTTTTGGATCAGACAAGTGTGAGTGTGACACATTTGTTTCCCATTACTAAGTATCTTGGGCTATTGGCCACC
>CAIGRF010326366.1:4423-20674 GCA_903798235.1 Fraxinus ornus | reverse complement strand
GTATATATAAATCTCATGATTTCAGATGGAAGCGATGCTGCAGTTTTCATCATTTTCATCTTCCACGGTTCATCATCTCTCTCAATTTCTTATATGGTATCAGAGGTTGACCTTTAGCTTTTCAAGTTCTTTCAATGACGACTGCAACATCTCAGAATTCTAATGAGGATCCTGCGTCTCCTTATTTTTTACATCATTCAGAAAATCATAGTTCTGTATTAGTATCCCCTGAACTCACATCAACGAATTTTCCTTCTTGGAAAAGGTCATTTCTCCTGGCTGTATCAATTCGAAACAAAGCAGGATTTCTTGATGGTACTATCACTAAACCTGCTTCTTCCAGCCCTCTATTTTTGCCCTGGACTCGTTGCAACAATCTTCTTATTGCGTGGCTCTTGCGATCTTTGTCACCGTCTATTGCATCAACAGTCTTCTACATTCAGGATGCAAATCAGATCTGGGAAAAGTTAAATCAGAGATTTTCTCAGCCTGATGATTCACGGATTTGTCATCTACACAGTTTGATTTGTTCAATTTCACAAGGAACCAAATCAGTGGATGAATATTTTACTGAACTCAATGGTCTTTGGGAAGAATTGAGAAGTTTTCGTCCGTTGCCTCATTGTTCTTGTGGGAAATGCGATCAGGATTGTTTTAAGAAATTTGCAGAAGAAGCTCAAAAAGATCTTGTGTTTAAGTTTCTCAATGGATTGAGTGAGTCCTACCAGGCAATCAGATCACAGATCATCATCATGAAGCCTTTTCCATCCCTAGATCAAGTATACAATATGATTTTGAGGGAAGAGAATCAAAGAAGTCTACTGATTCAGTCACAACATTTCAATGGGGGGGCTGCTATGGCTGTCAAAAGAGGACAAAATCTGGACAAAGATAAAATATGTTATCATTGTGGAAAATTGGGACACATCAAAGAACATTGTTACAAGATCATTGGATTTCCACCAGATTTCAAGTTTACCAGATCAAAGCAATCCTATCAGAATTCAAGAAATATCAATCAAGTTTCTGTTGCTCAAGATAATACTCAAAGTATTCAAGCAGCATCTGGCTCAATATCGAATCTCAGTCTTTCCAAGGATCAGGTTCAAAAACTCATGACTCTCATTTCCGATCAGAACATGATTGGCAATGCTAATACTTCAAATCCTTCAATCAATTGTGCAGGTGATGTTTCTTCTATCTTTTCTCACAAAAACACAAATAAATTCCAAACACTTCTCACTTCAAAATTCAATGAGGTACCTTGGATTGTTGATACAGGGGCCACTGATCATATCATATGTTCCTTAGACCTATTTGATTCGTACATCTCAGTATCAAATTTATCTGTCTATCTTCCTAATGGGAACAAAATTCAAGTTAGTCATATTGGGACGGTTATTCTTAATCCATTTCTAAGTCTACACAATGTATTACTTGTTCCCTCTTTCACATTCAATCTAATATCTGTTAGCAAACTAATACTCAAATCCCAACTGTGTTTCATTTTTTTGTCTCATCAATGTTTTATCCAGGCCCTTTCCTCATGGACGACGATTGGGTTGGCTGAAATGAGAGGAGGACTCTTCTACCTCCAGAAATCCTATCAACCTCATACAAGTTCTATAGTTCCTTCAAATTTACAAGACATTTCTGTAGTATCTCAATGTAAATCTGATTGTAAGGTGACCATTGATGTATGGCACCATAGGTTAGGACATTTACCTATGCATACGATCACTTCTATCATTCCTGATGTAATAAGTCATGAAATTCCTATATGTACTACATGTCCTCGAGCTAAACAAAAGAGGCTTCCTTTTCCAACTCATATCAATAAAACTACACAATTATTTCAACTTATACATGTTGATGTGTGGGGTCCTTATTCTGAATCTGATATTTCTGGGAACCATTACTTTGTCACCATTGTTGATGACTTCTCAAAAGGCGTTTGGACATACCTCATGAAACAAAAATCAGATGTATCACACATTTTACCTCAGTTTCATAATTTTGTTCATACACAGTTTAAATCCAAAATTCAGATCATTAGAACAGACAATGGGTTGGAATTCTTTCTTCCTACCTTTTATAATTCTCATGGAATCATACATCAAACATCTTGTCCTTACACACCTCAACAAAACGGTGTTGTGGAAAGAAAACATCAACACATCATCAACATTGCTAGATCCTTACTTTTTCATTCATCATTACCTATCAAGTTCTGGGGGGATGCAGTCCTTACTGCCGTGTATCTGATCAATAGAACCCCAACACATATACTAAATGGCTCAACACCCTATGAACTTCTTTATAAACAGAAACCACAGTACTCACACCTCAGGTCATTTGGATGTCTAGCTTTTGCTGTAAATCTTGCTCATCATAGAAGAAAATTTGATCCTAGATCAAAGTCTTGTGTATTCATTGGATATTCTTCCACAATCAAAGGATATAAATTGTATGATCTTGATTCAAAATCTATTTTCTTTTCTAGAGATGTCGAATTTCATGAAGCATCTTTTCCCTTTCTAAAAGCAAAGTCAAATTCTGAAGTTTCTCTTCCTAACTTTGTCTTTCCTTCTATTCCTGATACAATCACAGATTATACTAATCATGATAAGACAATCCTCAATCCTTCTTTTCCCACTTCATTTGATCATTCTCCATTAAACACAAATACCAATTCTTGCAGTGACACTTCTACTGAAGTGCAAACTTCTGAAGCCTCTACTTATATTCCATCACTCAGAAAAAGTTCCAGAATATCCAAAACCCCATCATATCTCAAAGATTATCACCTCACACTTCAAAACAAAGATCAATTCCCATCTTCCTCTAGTGTCACTGATCATCCAATTCAAAATCACATTTCATACAATAAACTCTCCCCACCCTTCAAACAACTAGTTCTATCCATTTCCTCACTTCCCGATCCTCTGACTTTTGAGCAAGCCAAGTGTTTTGATCATTGGATTGAAGCCATGAATTCTGAACTTGCCGCCTTAGAAGCCAATGAAACTTGGACCTTCACCACTTTACCTGTTGAACATAAAGCTATTGGATGCAAATGGGTTTATAAAACCAAGTATCATTCAGATGGATCTCTAGAAAGACACAAGGCTCGCCTTGTTGCAAAAGGTTTCAATCAAAGAGAAGGATTCGATTATCAAGAAACTTTTAGCCCGGTTGTTAAGCATACAACAGTCAGAGTTTTTCTCTCTTTTGCTGCAATGAACGGATGGCATTTAGCTCAACTTGACATAAATAATGCCTTTCTTAATGGCACTTTGGAGGAGGATGTGTATATGGAAATTCCTCAAGGTTACCAGATTAAGGGGGAGAAGGGATGTAAATCTGGTAACATGACGCAAAAATATGAATCTGAAAAGTTAGTGTGCAAACTCCAAAAATCCTTATATGGTCTAAAACAGGCATCGAGGCAATGGAATATAAAGTTTACAGATTCTTTGATGAAACTTGGATTTAAGCAGTCAAAATCAGACTATTCACTCTTCACCAGATCATCAGGAGCAGATTTTGTGGTTTTATTGGTTTATGTTGATGACATAGCCATTGCTAGCAATAATAATTCAATAATTGAGCAACTGAAGATAGAGTTAAATATGTTTTTCAAACTCAAAGACTTGGGGACTTTAAGATATTTTCTTGGCCTTGAATTGGCAAGATCAAAGTCTGGGATTTCTGTTTCTCAGAGAAAATATGCATTAGAAATGCTGGAAGAATTTGGACAATTGGGAGCTAAGCCTAGCAACATACCAATCGAAGTAAATCATAGATTGGTTCATTCAGATCAGGTTCTTGAAGATGCAACCAGATATAGACAACTTGTGGGAAAGTTGATGTATCTTACTCTTACTAGACCAGACATCTGTTATGCAGTTCACATTTTGACTCAGTTCATGGATAGACCTGCTGAAATTCACTTGCAGGCAGCATATAAGGTGCTGAAGTATATCAAGAAAGCACCAGGACAAGGGATCTTATTTTCTGCATCATCAAATTTTCAGATTAGAGCTTACTCAGACAGTGACTGGGGTGGATGTAATGAGACCAGAAGATCATTAACAGGATTTTGCATATTCTTAGGAGAATCATTGATTAGTTGGAAGTCCAAAAAGCAAACCGTTGTTTCAAGAAGCTCAGCTGAAGCTGAGTATAGATCTATGGCATCAACTACTTGTGAAATCATTTGGTTAATTTCTTTGTTACGAGATTTTGGTTTGGAAAGCATACAATCAACAACTCTTTTTTGTGACAACACTTCAGCTATACAAATCGCCAAAAACCCAGTTTTTCATGAGAGAACCAAGCACATCGAATTGGATTGTCATTTCATTAGAGAAAAGGTTTTATCGGGCACAATCAGATTGGAGTATTTGAAAACAGAGGATCAACTAGCTGATGCATTTACAAAGGCTTTACATCCAGCACAATTCTATTATTTGATTAACAAGATGAACATTCATAATATATATGTTCACCTTGAGGGGGAGTGTGACAGATTGGAAGCCGGATGATTAGTAAAATCAGTTAGTCGTTTGTACAGTTAATTAGTTAGTAAGTTTCATGTTAGTTAGAATATAATTAGTTAATTACAGCTCAATAGGTTAGTCAATTGTATATATATATCTCATGATTTCAGATGAATGTATAGTTTCAGTTTTCATCATTTTCATCTTCCACGGTTTGTCATCTCTCTCAATTTCTTATAACTTTCCTAAGCAACTTCATGACCGGTCATTGTGGTATCAATGTGGGATCTTTATCTCTTGAGTTTTTATATGGATTTGATTCTAAACGAATACAATGACCACCTTCTAATTTCTATGGATTCGTGAGAATGAAAAAAAAAAAAAAAGAACATTAAAAATTTGTTGATTCACAAATAAATACCGAAAATTTGGATCAAACTGAAGAATAAATCACAATTTGTCAATATTTTATGTATAAAAAAAAATGAAAATAAAGTACGGCTCTATGCGTTAAGCACTGAAACTAGATTTCTAATAAGTTCTAAAATAGCAACTATAATCCCTAGACTTCTAAAAATTATTAAAATGGGCCCTCTAATAACTACAAGTAAATAAAAAAGACAAAAATATAAAAACACGCAATAATAAAAATGAATGTATGTTGTCTCTTCTTCTTCTTCTTCACATCCACATCCCATCTTCGTCAAGCTCTTGTCTTATTACATAAATAAACAGAACAATAATAAATTAATGAAAGAGAACAAAGCAAATCCCAACAAAAATGATAAGATGAGAGAGTAACGGAACATTGTGCTGCGTTGCGCCCATAAGTGGTTATGGTTTACTATGGCGTGACTTTCTAATTTCGATCATTATTTAATTATTATATTTGCCATCTCGTTGATCACGTGCCACACCTATGTATGTAATCGAACAAGAGACACACATCATGTTTGGATCCTATTTTTTATTAGGCACACAATTTTAGGAGTGGGAAATAGGTTGATGGTGGAGAAAATTTTCAACGAGTCATCAACTCAATTGATAAAATGTGATTTTTTTTGGTAATATCTAATATCTATTTTGTTTCTTTTTCTTACTTTTTATTAATCCATTTATTCAAATGACAACATTGTACAGTGTCAGAGTCAATGACAGACTCAACGACATAAGCGACAGTTTGAAAAAAAAATAAATCCCACCCTATCATGTCACCTCCCGTCATTGACCCTAGCCAAACAACATTCTTCAAATGATGATATGTGTCATTGATGCCATCTCTAAATTTTTTATATGAAAACTATACCTCTTCATTTGAACTTACACAATTAAAGTAAATTCATAAGATTAAAGGGGTCGTCTAAAGAGTTTGTAAATGTACATTTTGCAGTGAATTGCTAACAAATTGGAATAAGTTAATGCAACGACAGTCAAACGAGAGAGGTTCGTTTGTTAGGACTTCAAACAAGTTCCTCTATATAATTGGTCTCGATGCTTGATTCTTCATCTTGTTTAGTCTTTGATACACAATAGACGTTAAAAACTTATGTTGTTGTTCCGATGTTTCATTCTTCAATTTTACTTTGTTTTTCCTCACTCAATCTTTATTGATATGTTTGAATATTGTTTAAACATGTTATCCGAACTTTTTTGTTACAAAAAATTTATGGTATATATTTCTAAACTTATCAAATTTCACTTTTATCCTCAACCTTCATTTCTATTTTGATAATGTTATCCTCAATAAGGTTGGTCCGCTCGTAGGTTGGGTTTTCTTTGTTGCCTAAAAAAGGGAACAAACGAACAAAGTTGCAAGTTGGCAAGTAAGGGCAAGCAACCAAAAAACTAATTTGTTGCCATCCGTTACAAGAAGATTCGTAAGTGTTTTGTCAAGTTTACAAGTTGGTTAAACATCATTTTAATTCACATATTTCGTAAAAATCATTACTTGTATACACATTTTTATCCTAATATTCTTTAAGACCTACTAATTTTAATCAATTAAGGAGTCATGACTCGAATTCAGCGGGGCATAATCTAACTGTGGAACAATTTTCAAATGAAAAACATATGATAATTTAGAAAGTATGAAGTAAAAAAGGCAGAAGTCGTCAAAAACAATTGGGCTGTGCTATTTGTCCCGGGATAAAATCCCGGTACTTGGCGCCCCTGTCTTGACCCGGGATTTTATCCCGAGACAAGGAGATTTTTCCAAAACAATTTCTCGAATTTCTGTGGTGGATCCCACCACCTCTGCTTATAGCTCTCTACCAAACGTACATGTAATAATAGAGGGGGGAGTAGGTGAATCTCGCGAAACGCGTGCATGCATGGATATTTGTTAATTAATATTTGGGATAGCAATCTAGCATGACATATATTAATAGAAAATTGTAAGAAATTCATTACACTGTTTATATTCCGTTGTACAATTGTTAAATTAGACTAAAAATATAATCAATACATTACTTAGCTCATGTTTGAGGCCCATTTTTAGAACAAATTTTGTTATTTATTTATTTTTATTTTTAGAATATGTTGATTTTTTGGAGAATGTACACTTAAAAAAGTTAAGAAAAGTTTTTGGTTTACGTGTAAAATTATTTTATTGGGAGAATGTGTGGTTGAAAATGAGTTTGAGGAAAAATGAGTTTTAAAGTACGGAACTGATCAAATAGGGATTTAATTATCGAAGAAAAAAAAATAGTAATTTGTATTGGTCCATTACAAGAGTTTTCATCTTTACTTGCTCAGTTACTCTTTTTTTTCTTTTTCAAAATTACTGTCATTAGTTAGCCAATCTTAGAGGGTTTTTGGTGTAGATTAAAATCAGATTTTAAGTGAATTGTGATAGAAGTTATTGAAATTTGTGGTTGAAAAGATGTGGCATCCATGAAGGATGTGGTTGATACTGATTATTTGACTTTGATTTAGATTAAAATCGAACTCAAACGAGCCCTTATCTTGTGACTCCCGATAACACAGATACCACAATTCATTATTGGCCACCTTCTCAAACTCATCTTTCTACTCATCTATATATATGCAGGCAGCTAAGACTAAAATTACTACTCATATATGCATATAGTTAAAAAAGAAGTACAAATTTGTTTCTCCACATAGATTGAAGATGCCTACCGAATCTGCAATGAATGGAGGGATTGGGACTGAAAGCTATGCCAAGAACTCAACATACCAGGTAGCTTAGTTTCCATCTTAATTTAGGGTTACCATGAATCTATTGTATAAAATATGATGTTAATGTGGTTTTTCTACAGAGAGGAATAGTGGAGACAGCGAAGGAAATTATAACAGAAGGAATTAACAAAAATCTCGACATTGAAAAGCTCTCTTCAACTTCAGTAAATACTTTTCGTATTGCAGATTTCGGCTGCTCTACAGGACCTAATACATTCATTGCAATGCAAACAATAGTTGAAGCATTATGGAAAAAGTTCAAAACTGAATTATCAGATTCACAAGTCCCCGACTTTCAAGTCTTCTTCAATGATCGAACCTCCAACGATTTCAACACTCTTTTTGCTTCACTTCCACCAGAAAGAAAATACTACGCGGCTGGAGTACCTGGTTCGTTTCACAAACGCCAGTTCCCGAAGGACTCGCTTCATTTTGCTCATTCATCGTGTACACTCAATTGGCTTTCTGTGATGCCTCAAGAGATACTAGACAACTCTTCTCCTGCATGGAATCAAGGAAAAATTATGTATTCTGGAGAGAAAAAGGAAGTCTTAAATGCTTATGCACTTCAGTATGCTAAGGATTTGGACTCGTTTTTTAAAGCAAGGGCACAAGAGTTGGTTTGTGGAGGCTTAATGGCACTTGTTGTTCCAACTGTGCCTAACCCTAACAATGATTTATCTAGTATCACTTTCCCTTCATACGATCTTCTGGGGACTTGTCTCATTGAGTTGGCCAAGAGGGTATGCAGTACTATAAAGAACTGAACTGAATATTATTAACTATAGAGAAGTCATTAATGTTCTTTCTTGTTGCAGGGACGATTCGATGCAGCCAAAGTGGACTCGTTCAACTTGCCTGTATATTACACATATCCAAATGAATTGAAGGCCATAATTGAGAAAAATCAAGATTTCAGTATTGAAAGAATAGAGGTTCTAAACATCCCGAGCAAACATCACACTAATCCCGATCCCATAGCATATTCCCTGACCCAAAGAGCTGTGTTCGAGGGACTATTACAAGATCATTTTGGAAGTGAATTCATGGATGAACTGTTCGACCTGTACACAGAAAAAATTGAAGAAACTGCAGTTCTATCGGATCCTAAAGAAACATCTATGGTTACATTTGTCCTCCTTAAAAGTGTAAAAGAATGACTTGACCTCGTAGTACCTATGGAGTCAAATCATGGGTCAGTCCACGAATTTTCTTCTCTTCTTATGCATTTCTCTTTGAATTTCAGTGTGATAACCATTTTCTAATTTTGCTGCCCTAATTGGTAAATAAAATTCAGTGGCAACTAAGATGTATTGTATCTTGATCTTATATTATGTATTTTATTGTAATTAAATTACATCAGTAAGTAGAGTGGCTGCTATAATATTTAACAATCTACATGGACCTTACTAAAGACTGTATGATTGAATTAAGATTTTGTTCTTTAGACTGTGAATTTTTACGGGTAGCCAATTCCCAATTTTATAGGAATTCGATGGGTAGCTGGTGGTTTTTGATTAGTATTCGATGATTTCGATGTACTCACGGAGGAGAACACAAATCAATCTTTTATCTTCCAAAATATCCAAACGGGTCCTACTCAAAAATCATGTCAAAGTCAGCTATATACTCATTTTTTTCTAACATTTACTGTATGGATGGGTGACGTTGCCCAAAAAATCCTCAAGGAATGAAGGAAAGTTTTTTTCTTGTAAACTTTCGATGTAAGATTCCTTACTATAAATAAAACACTTAAAATGAATTTATCAACATATGTGGAGACTTTTTCAATGCACCCAAATTAATTGCAATGGCCCACATAATTAAATATCACATTTAATGATTTAACCCAATTAAAATTCAATTAATTCCAAATTCAGTATTGAAAGAATAGAGGTGCTAAACATCCGAGAAAGCAACATAAAAATCCTGACCCCAAAGCATATATATTCCCTGACCCAAATAGATGTGTTCGAGGGACAATTACAGGAGCATTTTGGAACTTGGACGTGAATCCATGGATACACTGTTCGACCTATACATTGAAGAAACTGCATTTCTATCGAATCCTACCAGCAGGGCCGGTCCTGTGATTTTCGGGGCCCGAGGCAAACTCCCAATTGGGCCCCCCAAAACAACTTAAATGCAACATATTGCTAACTTAACACTGAACAGTAGAACAACAAACAAATAAATATAAAAGGGGGGAACTTTGACCAAAATGGGGATGAATTTGGGGTATTGAATCAAATATACCTTTCTTTCAATCTTTGAATCATATTCATACATTCATACTGGAATCTGGAACTTGGAGGATGCCGATCGGCGGAGGCGGCGTGAAGAACGATTGGAAATTGGAGAGGATGCCGGACGGCGGACGCGGCTCTGACTTCTCAGACGGAAGTGAATGGAGTTAGGTTAAAATTAAAAATTAAAAAAACATATATATTGGGCCAAAATTGAGTGAGGCCCTCGGTATTGGGCTGGTCCATAATAATCTGTTGAAAAAGGGGGGCCAACTGATTTTAGGCTGGGCCTAATAAAATGGAAAAAAAAAAAAAAAGGGAGGGCCCAAAAATGAGGCCCCCTCCACTTTTGGGCCCGAGGCGCCGGCCTCGTTTGCCTCTATGCAGGACCGGCCCTGCCTACCAGGCGCCCCCCAATAGGGGGTCGCCATGTGGCGATTTGGTCAAAATTTTGGTAACCCATTGTGTTACATAGCAAAGTCCTTAAAAGTTATTAGATTTTGTTATGTAGATTTATTAGAGGTCTTTGAGATGGCAAAAAAAGACGTAGACTTACGAGCAAGGCACGATCCTCTAAAATGAGTCAAAAGGTGCCACCTTGAAGACGTAGACTTACGAGCAAACTATCCTCTAAAATCAGTCGAAAGGTGCCTCCTTGAATCTAAAAAATTAATATAGCATCTGCAAGAAAATGTGGTGGTTTAGCCGATAGATTGAAAAAACCATGGTACTGGAATTTTTACGGGTGGTTACCCAAGTGGGGAAAAACACTATTTTTATGACGGCATCAAGGTCAATCTTGATACGGTTTGCCCATTAATTCTCCTTCTACATTATTAGGTTCTTTTATTTTTCATATTTCTGAAATTTTCCCAATAGTGTCAATAGTGAAAATAGTGAGTAGTGTTCTTGCCGATTTTCATCGATGTGAAGCCTATTTGTATTTTGTCGATGTGTTCTATGGAAAATTGTATTTTGTCGATGTAATTCCTACCTGCATACTCCGTGATTCATATTCTTACATTTTTTAAGACCATCTTTATAATAGGGGCGGAGCTACACTTGGACAATAGGTAATATTAAAACCTTGAAAGCTATTTGACCCGGAAAATCAAAACTTATTTGATGATCCATGGTACCTAAAAACCAAACAATTATTTCCATCTAACGTTAGCATGTCTTAGAAACAGTTAAGTCGTTTTTCTTTATGATATGGCAATCACATAAACACTTTGTAATACGAAAACAAAGCTAGCCATATAAATTCACTAGTGGTAGTAGCCGTAGTCTGATATCCAACTTCTGCACTCGACATATATTAAGGGGTGGACTCACCTGATGTGAGGTGAAGTGACCCCCAATGCCCTTTAAAATCTTCCATACGACAAATTAAACCATGTTTTTCCACTGGAGGCTTCTCCTCTTTATAATTTGTTGTTATAACATGCTTTGCAAATTCTGTAACTGTTTCCATATTCGTTGATGGGGTCTCAAAAACTGATTGTTGTTCCTCAGTTGAATAATCTATCGGAACTAGAGTTCTCATCTTCTTTTCATTGTGAGCATCCTAGTCCTCATCTTCGTTAAATACATAAGGTACTGTATTAATTCTCATCCTCATTCCGGTTAGATGGGCATAACCATTTAATTTTGTGAAAGAAGTAAGATCCTATAGCTATCAAATCCTATTGGTAAGGATGGAGAAGTTATGATCTTCTTTACCTTAAACTCACTCATTGGGGGCTTTGTATAACTTGGGTTTGTCTCAGGATTGAATCGATAATAGATGTTCCAATTTTTAGTGCAATCTTATATTCACGAAAACATACCGTTTATATGCGTGAAATCGAAACAAAATTCGACTTACTAAAATAGTTAAATAGACAACTTAATGATTTATCGAATCCCAATACATGAATATGGACTTGTCACTTTCCATTTTTGAATTAAACATGTCATTGAACCTTCCAATATAAACATATAAATGAAATCAGAAATGGAAAGATAAGAAAAGAAAGATGCTATTGATGCGATTGGCTGAGGCAAGCATTGAACACTTTTTTCCTTTTGATGGATTTGCCCCGCATTGGTGCTAACGATTTTTCGACAACCATCTCCCAAGATAAAACAACTACGTCAAACCATATGAGCACTCTAAATGGTTTAGACCAACGAACTCGAACATAATTCTCTTTTTACCGAACTTATGATTTTATGCAAAGAAATACTTTTGATGAAGTGTTTTATGCAACATAAGACGTAAAGAATGATATGGAATGATAAATACACATCAAATGGGTCTTATATATAGAGGATGAGGGGTTGTGAATGAAGTGTCATCCCCTAAACTTAACAACTCTTGCCAAAAATCGCACCATTCATTGTCACTAGCACGTCGCTCGAGCGAAAATAACAGAAACTCTATTGCTAGCATGTTGCTCGAGCGACAGTCCAGCGTCAATCTAGCAACACACTCGGGCAAATTTTCAACGGTTTCCTCTATTTTCTTCCTAATTTTGGACCGCAACTTCTCATCCACCCGAAATTGATTTTGAGATTCCAAATATACTATGATGATCTACTCGACGAGTAGAACAAGTTGATCTATTTACATTTGTAATTTGACCATCGGATCAAATCCAAATATTTGGAAGAATTGACACGAAAGTCATTTTTTCAAGTTTTTTGTTTGGACACTTAAACCAAAATTTTCAATTTTCTAAACCAATTTCCAACATCTCATTCTACATCTGATGTTTTAACAATTGACAAAAATGCTAAGAAAATAAAAAAAGAAATTGTAGTGAGGAACTGTTGGGTGTTAAGAACCCATTTTTATACAAGGATCTCTCAATACGATGTACATTTTGGAGCAATTTGCTAGTCTTAATGCCTGGAATGTTTTCTAAACTTTTGATGCTACCATATCTGATGTTCTTGTGTGACGCACTCAACTTTTGAAGAGGATGACCAGCTTCATAACATAGCACATGATCACATACTTTCTGGAGACACGGCATACGGTGCTAAAAGCGATGTGGCAACGGTGGCTCCGACATTTATAATTTTAGCTTTCTGCACGAGCAGAGCAATCGGGGAGCTCATTGTATCATATCCTAGTTCTTATTAGTCATCTCTTTAAATGATAGAACATCCACTTTCTTTTATTAATTTCCAGGAGCAGAAAATGTGCAATCCGTGCAAAAATATGTAACAGGCTTGGATGCTAGACGAATATCAAAGCTTTCTGAAGACAGGTGAACTGTCTTTTTCTTTTTGTTCCTTTTTCCTTCTGTAGGAATATTTTTCAGAAATTTTAATATTATTATTATTCTTCTGGCATGGCTGTAAAAAATGTCTTTTTCTATCTGCCAAATTATAAGCATGTTTTTCAAGTAAAATTTAGCATGTCATGTTAGGTATACTTCTGCATGTACATCTCTCTCTATGCGCACACATTGGGTGAGTGGTTACTTGTCAAGGGAAGTTATTTACATTTTCGAGTTTTTAACCCATGATTTCATTTTCATTCACCATGAGTTTATCTCGAATCTGTACAATATGATTCAATATGTACAATGTCACTTTTTTTAGTGCCAATTTTTTGAATATATGTCCGTGTTTAAGTTCCATTTCTTTTGTTTCATGTGTATAGTTTTTTTGTACTTAGGCTTTATTCTGTTAGTGATACTAGTGGTGACGATGGAGAAAGCGGAGGAACAACGGTTGAGTTGATTGATGACGGTGGCGAAGAATTGATTTAAAGATATTTGACGTTTTGATTAGTGTTTTGTCGATAAACTGACTTAAAGATGCTTGGTGATATATAAATGCAAAAAGAGGAGAGACGTGGTTTTTTCACCTTTTTTCTTTTTTAATTTCTATCACTTTGTTGAACTGATTCCAATTTTTTAATTGGTGTTTTGTTTCTTTGTTGAATTTCTGTCACTTTTTTTAGTCTCTTTCACATTTTTAAAATTTTGTTACCTTTTTAGTGTTGTCGTTTTTTTGAATTCTTGTCACTTTTTTATATTACTCTCTTGAAATTTATATCATTTTTTGAGTGACAAACATCACTTTTAAATATAAATTGTATGTCATTTTTTTAATAAAAATTGACACTTAACTTTAAAAAGTGACACTGAATTTTACCAATATTTGTTGTCTCCAAAATATTTTTCATATGACTTTTTTCAGAAGGTTCATTTTTGTAAGTTGTCCCTTTTTTAAATAATATTAGTCGTTGACACGTGCGTTGCACGAATTTTGTATTTGTTGTATTTTTATTAGTATATAAATTGTAGATGTTAAAAAAAAAATAGTTTAAGATTTATTGGATTATTTAAAGTCTTGAGAGCATATTATTGCCTCGCTAATGCTCCATCTAATAAGCTGATTATTTCAAAAGCTAATATTACTGCACAGAGAAAATCATCAAAAATAAAATTGAAAACATCCAACGTTTGACATACATAAATATTGTAAGTTTACATGAGTAAGAAATATTTGATTCATTAAATAATAAAGCATGCATAGAAAAATAAAAATGCATACGCAACCTCTGTTTCTATTTTGAAGAATTTAATTTTATCTTCTCTATAATAGATGACAAATTGGAAATTGGTTTCAAAATAGAAGGGCAAGATGTAATACTTGTATATATTCATTAATTGAAGCTATGCAGACACTGTTGTAAATTTGAGGGAGTCTTGAATTTAATTTAATTTTCTCGTTTTCTCCACAAAAAAAAAAGTAAATAAATAAACAAAGGCCCTAAAGTGGGCCAAAAACTCAAATTTACTAAACTCAAATGAAATGTCAATCAATGAAAATACTAACTGTGTTTGTATATGAGAGAGAGAGAGAAATAGCTCAAGTGCAGATGAAGTACCAAAAATTAACAATTTTCTCATAATTTATTTATTTGTTTATTGTTATTATGCAAATGATTTGCCGTTTCAAAACGGGGATGGACCTGCCCAGTCAGGTCGTGGGTCCCCGAAAGGGAATTCTAATTTCTATATATGTGTTGAAAATTGTGTTTAGAAGTTAATGGTTTTTTCTCCAATAGATGCACCTATTCATTCCAACGTTCCAACGAATATGTTGCCCATTTTCAGAGATAAAAACGACATCGATTCAATTTTCGGTGCTACAATCTTGGTCGATGGAAGAAATGAAAAAGAATAAAGAACATATGTTATTTTAATGTGTCGAGGTCACAAGAAAAAAAAAAAGAAGAGGAAGAAGTTGAACTCCGTGCTGCGCGGACACAAAAATTAATAAAAAGTGGCCTTTAACTTTAAAAGTGACATTGAATTTTACCAATATTTTTTACTTTCAAAATATTTTTCATATGATTTTTCAAAAAGTCCATTTTTGTAAGTTGTCCCTTTTTTAAATAACTAATTGTATGCCCGGACAATGTACGGGTCTTGGTATTTTTAAAGTAATGTTAGTGTATTAAATATTAATTAATGGAAAGCTAAATTATTGTGAAAGTTTAGTGAGTTATTATCTAACATAATAATTAGTAGAATTTCATAATGATAATATTCTAACAAGATTTAAATGAAAAAAATTTGGTTCCAAGGAAGAAATTAATGGGGACAATATTAATCTTTCCAAGCTTGCTAACATTTGACAATTCATATTTGTGCATTATACCTAAATATTTATAGTACCCACTGAACAAGGAAGAAAGTTCAGTGGAAAATAAAGGAGCGAAAATATTATCTGATAATCATAATGTGAAGGAAATGCAAATGTAGGTTTGACTTCTGCGCAGACAAAAGAATCCTTCAAGTTTTGAGCTTCAGTTGGTCCCTACAGAAATGGAAAAGCGTTTCTATTATCTTCATAAAAATTAGTGATATACTAAGTGATTAATTACCTAATGAGAGAATAGATGAGAAGTGTAGAGATGAATTTTTTTTACAAGTATACTCATTTGTATAATGGTCGTTGCAAGTATATAGGGAGAAGTAAAAGAGGTTAAAAACACAGTAATACTTCCAACTTAATGTGTTAATAATTTTGTGTCACCAAAAGTAATTGACTAAGGCATTACTGATTTTATAACTGAAATATTACTTCAAGGAACAAAAAGTACTACACGTGAATGGTTAAAGAATCTGTACCTTTAGCTTGCGATGATCACGAACAATTTTGATCATGAGTATGTGCTCTTTGTCATTAAGAAGATACTATGTCTCAATGTTGGTCATGGTAGAAAGTCCCAACTTAAGTTAACAAAAGCATATGAAATTAATAAGCACAAATGCTAATGTTTAACAAAAACTTTG
>CAIGRF010326307.1:2067-16355 GCA_903798235.1 Fraxinus ornus | reverse complement strand
TTTTTTTTTTTTTTTTTTTTCATGGTTTAATTTATTATTTACTTTAGTTTCTTCTCAAGTCATATTCATGGTTGCGTTGCGTGATTCTTTTCTTTTGTTCTTTTTATTTTCTCTGAATTCATCATCACAAATATGTTTCTTTTTTCTTTATAATTTTCTTTTGTTTGTTTTATTTTCTCTGGATTCTTGATCATAAAGATGTCTCCTCACGCTTCAAAGTAGCGCTACAAGCTATAGCTGAACTAAAAAAGTGACTTTTAAGTACGTTTGATTTTGACTTCTGAGGTCCTTGTTCATGGTAAACCTTATCCATTGGAGAGAGCACTTAAGTGTCAGGTTTTTCACTCCAAGTCATGTATTTTTGCCTTTTTGGAGTCTATTTCCTTGTATGTTTCATCCATTTGTAATTTTCTTACTGACCTTTTCTGTGATTCAGAATTCTTTACATATGTATTTGTATATATAGAACTGGTGGTATGTTTACCTCTGGCTCTGAAGGTACTAAATTTAAAGACTTTTGGATTAAGTCCACCATTTCTCCAACCCTCATTATTGCATCACTGAACTGCCCACAACTCAATGCATTTTAATTATCCGTCTCCACCACCCCTAAGAACAGCTTTATCAGAATTTTTGCTTGTTGGGATTTGGTACTCTTTTGCAGTTAACTGGTGAAACTGTAGGGGAAGTGAAGGCAGTTGCAGATATGCACCAAAGGAAAGCTGAAATGGCTAGGCATTCTGATGCTTTTATTGCCTTACCGGGTTCGTTAAATGCCTGCACTAACCCCTTTTCTTTTGCACCAATGTTAAATGTCACACGTGAGGGACGTTTGGCTGGGCTTTTTTAAAAGTCAAAGGTTGTTTCTGGGACTAAGAAGTTGTTTTTAAACACGTTTAGTAATTTTTTTGGAAGTGAGTTATTTGGCTAGAAGTCTACAGTAGCTTCCTTGGAAAGGTCTTCTACAAAAAGCAAAAGCAAAAACAAAAGCCAATCAAATGGGCCCTAAAGATTTCTTAAGCTAAATGCTCATAGCTCTCAACTTTCAACATCTTGCACTGAAACTTAGGGCCATATAGTTCTCAGAAAACCTGTAGTGTGAATGATTCATTTCCTTTATTGCGTTCATATCTTCTGATGGTACTGCATCAAACTGCCTTACCATAAATGGGGATAAGGATAAACAGTCATAATATCACCAATTGTTTATTCCCAACTTGCAGTTGTACCTACCAGGCTACCATAACATAATGCTCACTCCTTTCAATGCACAATCTTAATGTGTCATTTTACTGGTATGGTTGCATCTCAAACTCACTGTACACCGTAAGAGAAATCATAACCAAAAGCCTTGCAGAGGATCATGCCTATGATAGAAGTGAACAGCAATTTGGGGAAATGGAAAAAGTCTGGGACCAGCTGGTTTTCACATTAGAAACAAAGATATCTGTCTAGCTAGGGTGAGATAGGATGTCATTATTCTTTCAGAAAATTGCAGCATTTGTCCCCAACATATTTTTCAAATAATGAGTTGGTCATTGATGTTTTTCTAGCCTCTAATGACAGAAACCGTATAATTTTGATTTAATATCACATGAGAGGCACATGTTTACCCTCTTTTAAGGGTGCCACCACAAGGTGCTGGTGATGGGGGTGGCGGGGGCTGTGGTTGGGTGAATTGAGTGTCTGTTTTTGGCTAGTGTAAACTTTTGCTGATATTTGATTAACTACAAAACCAGGGATGTTCTTTCTCATAATCTTAGCATGGCCCTCCATTAATTGAGAAGTTGATTATGTTTCCCTTTTTTTAGTTTTTTTTTTACTCGTAGAATTTTTTGTTATAACTGTAATGTATCTCAAGTACAATTTATAAGTAATCATGAAAATGCATGCAGGTGGTTATGGAACTCTAGAGGAATTGCTTGAAGTGATAACCTGGGCTCAACTTGGTATTCATGATAAACCGGTATTTCCTGATATCAACTTTTAGATCTTCCAACTCGTCTAAAGAATCTATCCTACAGCAACTTCCATAACTAAAAAGAAACCGCTAAAATATGCAACTTTTGCGCAAAAAAAATGAAAAAAAGAAGTACCTATTTCGCAGGTAGGCTTGCTGAATGTGGATGGGTACTACAATTCGTTACTGTCGTTCATTGACAAAGCTGTAGAGGAAGGCTTCATTAGTCCAAATGCTCGCCACATAATTGTATCTGCACCGACAGCACAGGAGCTGGTCAAGAAATTGGAGGTAATTTTCTTGAAGAGGAGAACTTTCCCCTTATTTGGATAAATGCTGTATATAGCACAACCATCAGCATGTACCTAAGAATCCGAAGGCTGATCAATTGAACATGTGAAAAATAGTGCTGAACAGAAACGATGTTCCCATTTTAGATTATTGGACAGAAAATTAAGGCCTAATTGTTGAAACGTTTATGTTTTTTAGGAGTACGTTCCTAGCCACGAAAGAGTTGTGTCGAAACTGAACTGGGAGATGGAGTAGCCCAAAAGTATGATATATCCAGGTTAAAAATGGATTTGCAGCAGCGAAGATTACTAAACTAAAAGGAAATAAGGCACTGGAAGCTAACTTTGAAATTATAAATTTTTGCTGTGGGGGAAATCTTTTTGAAAATTTCTCTGGGAATGACCTCACTATGTGATAGCTACTTATTTTCCTTCACATGAAAATTTGTTTCCTCTGTAAGTTGTAACTACTAAATGGACTATGTAATTCTCTAACTAATGACTTACTGTTTTGTCATGTCACGAGTTGATATACTCAGTTACAATATTATACTGTTATGTGTTAAACTATCTCCTCTAAAAGGGTATCACAAGAAGCAAAGATTCCAAGTTCAAGTCTCATTACCACTCATGTACAAAAAATTTACCCTCCTGTAACTTAGACGAGCTCTTCCGGACCTTGTTAAAGAAAGAGGTTGGTAATAATTATGGGCGCCAGGCAGTGTTGGTAGGTATAATGGTAGGCTCATCAAAATTGAGAACCCTGCAGCTTACACGGATCAATGGGCTGAGTGTCCACAATGAAGAGTGATCATTTTTTGTTACAGACATGTTTCTCAACTAATTTTCTGATGCCTGTTTGCTGTTGAAGTTGATCAGCAGACAACATTAATCCAACCAAAGACAGGTAACTAAATGGGGGCCATTCTGGAGCAGATTTTTTTATGGATAGAGACACAAGGACCAATTGATAATTCTTGGCCAGATTTGAATTAATAATTGTTTTGTCCATCTTTGACATAATACAAGTTTGACACCGTTGATCCTAATCTATATACACCTAGATTTTTATGACTGGATCAAACTGCACCATTGATTTCAGGACCCATCAAGAAGAAAAGTTTATTCCGGCTCTTGAGTCGAGATATGATATGCAATGTGTGAGCAGAAATGTGACGTGTTGTGGGCTGCATCAGGAGAGAGAGAGAGAGAGAGAGAGAGAGAGAAGACACAATGATAGCCAGCCATAATACTGGCTTCAATTTCACCATTTGGTTTTTGATACTTAAAAGTTATTCAGTACTTTTTGAATGATGTTGACACATCACACATGGGAGGAGCAGCCACTCATTGTTACACCTCTTACTTTTTTCTATGCTCAAAAGTGTTTTCTAGTGACAAAGAACGTAGTGAATAACTTTTAAGTATACTCGTATTGTAATTCGAAACGTGTGTGTGTATTTTTTTGACACGTACTTGCACATATCGTCCAACAACCAAAATCTGGTGGCAATCTTGTGTTTCTCTGATATCCCTAAAACTTAATATACGTGAAGGCCTGAGAATCATGTACTTGTGAGGATGAAAAGGATTATTTTGCTGATGTTGATAGCCTGAGAAAAGACCCATGGAGAAAAATTCTAGTGATGCATAGTGAATAGTGATAAGACTCCAGGTCTACATTCACCACTCATTAATGGCATTTTGTGTCGGATTATATCAATAACAAAACTGATTTTTTGTAGTAGTTATCTCAACCTATCAATAAAGGTTAGAGAGCGGAGAATCTTGCTGCACATTCAAAAGTGGACGGCCACAAAATGCAGAAATCTTATAGTTTAAAAAAAAATGATCATGTTAATCACCAAGAAATTGAACCAACACCAGACTGATAAACAAGAACGTGTGGCCTAAAAATGAACCGATTAAATAGAATCAGTACATATAAGCTTTACCTTTCTCCATTTTCATGATGTTGGAATCCATTGACACATGGTTTGCTGTGATGACTTAGCATTGACGTAGTGTGATTTTCTCCTCCAAAATATATTCCAGCTTCTCTGTCTTAACCAGTTTCTGGAACTCCTTGTCTCAATTGAACCTGAGAACTTTTTGCCTTTCATTCCCTTTAAAAGGTCGATTCTTTACTAGAAACCGAGTTGAGAATTTATTCCAAAAGAGTAAGCTTAACAAAACATGCTCTAAATCTTGATAAATTTGAATTACGCTTCTATACAAAGCATTTTTTGTAGTTCTATTCAATTGATTGCTTGATCTACAGAAAGATTCAAAGCACCACAACCGTAGAAAGTAGAAACTACAAGAAGCCATGTTATTCTTAGTCTACACAAAATGCCTCCGAAAATCATATTTACATTCCCTCTTCCAAATTCCCAGCCGAAGAAATATTTAAAAAAAAAATGTATTTTTCCAAAATCGACCTGGAAATAAATTTAAAAATTCCTAAATATACCCAAATATTTTTTGTACATGGGGCATCATAAAAAGTAAAAAACAAACCGTGCAATTCTTTTAACATGTACATCATAATCAAGCTAAGGCCACGTAATTGAAGCACATATTTAACAGATCTCAGGCAGAATAAACATTGTTTCGAACTTTGGAAAATAATAAACTCAGTATGTTCTGCAAGCACAAAATTCATTGATATGGACAGGAAGGCATCTATATCTCCTTCGTTGATCTATGAAAGGAAGAAACGTCCAGAAAGCAAAAGTCAGTAGTGCATTTCTTTCTTGCTACCGGGATGCCAACGACCAAAAATTCAAAATAAAAGATGGAGAGACGGCAAACCAGCTCAGAAAAGCCATGGCAGTAGCTGACATAAATCTTGTGCAGTGATTAACATTACATTTATCCAGATCATTGCCGATTAGGACAGTGATACCAGCAGACGCACAGGCAGCAGCAAAAGTTAGAGTCGAAGTAACCTGCAAGACAATGGAAAGATCTTTCTAAGCATCTTGCCTAGGAAAAATATGGTGAAAGGGTATACAATGATGATGGCATGAGATTTGCACCTCATCAAATCATGGTCTTTCATATGTAACTAACAAATTGAATGTTTGTATGTTGGAAATAAAGATTATAGCAGTGGTAATGGTATGCTTCTAAATGGTTGAGAGTGCATTCAAACTGAATGTCAAAGATATCAACACAGTATGCCCAAAAAAAAAAAGAAAAAAGTTGAAAGGCGGGATACAGATATCATGCCCCCGATAGAGAGTTTAGAAAATACATTATAGAATTTATGGAATTTAAATTTTAGAGTCATTGCAAGAACAGTTCGACGTTTCTCATTCTCATAGAATATGTAACAAAAACAGTAGAATTTGTGAAATCTTTGTCATTGCAAATATTTTGTTAACTCAGCTTCTGCAGAAGATCATGAAAAATTAAGTTTCTGTTATAATATTTATCGTCATAATACAACAATTCACAAAAATGCAATCGTGAAATGATGCCCCGAAGATCTAAAGATCGAAAAAATAAAAATTCAAGGGAAATTAAACAGAAGAATAGGATCCCACCCATCTGTTCAAGTTTAAAATTGTAAAATGAATATTACTAATGGGATATTAAAGTATCAAAAGATCCCAATTTAAATGATATTCAGGGTAGAAGCATTATTCATATCTAGCATACGAGTGTCAATCAAACAATAAAGGCTCCTGGAAACTCAACCCACTGACCTTCCCTGAATCAACAAGAGTCACATAATTGTTTTCCATGGCATTAATTACTTGTAGTCAAGCAAGATGCATTTTCACATAGATATTGATCACATCTTTCCCATAAATACATGGCAACATCACGCCCTATCAAAAAGAGCATTGCATCTGAGAATTTCAACAGTCTAGTTAAACAAGTTTTTCTTACCCCATCACCAATGGCGAATAAACTGACAACTCCAACATGTCTAAAACTCCGTCTAACTGAAAGACAATATATGTCAGCAATTGCAAGAAACAGGCTCCAAAAGCTTTGCAAACCAACTGCAGCAACAAGATAGCTGATACACACAGAGCAAGAAGATCTATTCATAATCACTTCTCCAAAGACACAAACTTAACATGCCACTTTAAAGATTTAGTATACCCAACATCTGAAAATAAATATATAGACAGCAATTATTATTAAATTCTCCGTACTTGCATAATATTTTAAATAGGCTGAACTGCATCTACCCTACATGAAATTACCTACTGGTTCTACATTCTACAAAGAACTGTATTTCAGAAACAGACATCCGTGATTATTTTCTCCTATTCTCCGACAAGTGTAGAAAAAATTTATCAGTATGTTTGCCTCCCCTATCTGGGAAGGAATAAGGATCAGCACAAACAGTTAGCAAATATGAGTAGTGAGTACATGACTATTACGACATAGCCCGTGCATGCACGCACGCACGCATTTCACATATGCAGTCTAAAGAGACTTGTACTACTGAAGGAAATCGCAATAAAGTGACATGGCCATTAGCACTGATTAGATAATATAATTTAATTGACCACTTCAGCAAACCCCTATTTCCATTATATCTATATATATATACATACATCGTTGCAGTTGAATTCCACTAATTCGACCATTTCAAGCATACGATTATACAAACAAATGAGATATACGTGAATAAAAGTAACTGAGTCAAAAAGTGGAAGAAGAATGAATTGTAAAAAACGATGGATAAAACTAACCAAAATGCAGTAACAGAGGGGAAATCCGAGGTGGTTGTCATGACGCAGAGAGAGACGACGGCGAAAACGAACTGGCAGAGGCGGAGGAAGAGGCCACCGGTGGTGCCGGGCATGCCCTGGAAGTCCTTCATCCTCACTCTAGGCGCCTCTAGCGTCATCGGTGCAGCCTCCACTGGGTGCACAGCCGGCCGGCTCATTTTCTTATTCTGATCCACAGAATCAATGGGACGGCAGATGAGCTGAGAGCCGGTGAAAATCTTTTGGGATGTGGGATGGTAAAGGTAAAGACGGAGTTAATTTGACTGATGGTCAGTAAGGTTTAAGAAACACTTCATATTGGTCCTTGGAAGTATTTTTATGATCAATTTAGTCACCACCCAATTGCTCCGGCTTCCTCACGTCAACAATGTGAGTCTGACAATGTCAAATATCGTCGGCTGTCAGAATCATACTAATCGCGTTCCAACAAACTCTAGTCGACATTTCATTCGCTATGCATCGCCTTTGAGATCTAAAAGCACATCTGGTGTGGGAGTGTGGAGCGCTTCTTCTTTGTGATGAAAGTACCGACACGAAAGGAAGGCAACACAACTTTAGGATAATGTCCTTGACGTGACTCCCTGAGGTTTTATTTTTTTTAACTTATATGTTATTATTATTGAATTATATTTATTGTGTTAATTCTTCTTATATTTATTTTATGTTGAACTATATGTTTATGTTATTCAAATTGTCATGTTAATTAATAAATATCTACATACAATCACCAGTGTTTTTCCTATAGGATTGGGTACTCACAAGTGTCTTCTCAGAGTTCCAACCATCAATACCACACCAAAACATCATTTTAAACGGTTATCTCGACGTTCTTTCCCGTTACAACTTTAAGAATTGGAATCGATCGTTCGAATAAGTAAGAGCACTATAGTCACTGCCACATTCAACAATTTGAATGACAGTATCATATATTCGATTCAAACAATTTGAAGTCTAGACCATCAATATCACCAAAGATTCAATTCAAACAATTCTTTTACAATTCAAGAATTGGGAATCGATAGTTGATGATAGTAGGAGTCTGTCCTAAAATTCACTTGAAAATATGACTTCAATTATCTGCCACAAGAGGGTAATCTTCACCCTTCAAAATTATTAATTCTTATGAGAGATTCTTGACAAATTTTGAGTAATGTGAGTTTTATGTATAACCAATTGATTAGTCCCACTCTGCTTTTTGCTTAATCTTTTTCGACTCTTTCGAAATTTATTTATTACTTGGAGAAGTTAGGTACGAGTCTAGAAATCAGGGTGGGTCAATACCAATCGATAATGAAATCGTAATAAATTCAAACATACCTCAATAACAATTAATTTTTATACTTAGCTCCTGCTTAGTGTGGATTAAAATCAATTTTTTAGTATATTTAGATAAAAGTTGATGAAATGTATGGTTGAAAAGTTTGGATTTCATAAAATATTTGTTAAAATTAATTGTTGACTTTTACTTAAATTATAATCTAGATTTAAATATGTACCAAACATGGACTTAGTTATTATTGCATAATTAATTCTTAATGACCAAAATAATTCACATCTCGTTTTGAACTATATGAAACTAAATTTTACTTTATTACAAAGGCCATGCTTATAAATATAAAACGAGGCATAGTTTCACAATTAGGGCTGGGCTTGAAAACCATAACCCCAAAAATCGACCCGGTCCAAATCAAAAAGGGTCTGTTCGGATCGGTTTAGGAATAAATACGGGACGGGTTGGGTAAATTTAAAAATAATTGTGGGTTGGGTCGGTTCAGCCACAAACCGACCTAACCCGACAGCCCGCTTACTTCAAAACCCTGGCTTCATCTTCACTTGGCAACCTAGAAATTTACGTAACCATGGTGGAGAAGAAAATTATAGGCCGACTTCACGAAATTTATGTAAACATGGTGGAGAAGGAAATTTGTATAACCAATTTTGGATACAACATTGTTCTCGATTTAGGAAATTTATTGGGCTCCTTCTCCATCATCACAGCCTTCATGTTGTCCTGTTCGACCAACCTCCACGCCGCCTGCTCAAATGCTAACCCGGCCAACGCAGGAGGTTTGTTCAGAACGAGTGGATTCGTGCTTGTGATCGAGACTTATTTATTTTTGTGCACTTTCCTTTTTCACAAGCATTATATATTTATATGCCAATAGTTGCCCTTGACGCTTGTTGGTTGGATATGTCCTTCAATGACAGTGACAACAGGGGATTGTCAATTTGATTATTCATTAGAGATAGCAAAAAAATTCGTCCCGTCCCAAATTGGGCGAAAAAAACCCGCCCCGACGGATTGGCGGGGCGGGGCTTAAATAAAAAAAAAAATTTAACATTTTTTGTTTTCATTGTTTGGTTTGGATATTGATATAGTTATTTTAAGTATTGTTTGCTTGGATTATAAAATNTTAGTTTTTCCGTTAAATTAAAAAATTTCGTTAGTTTTTCCGTTAAACCAAGAAATTCCGTTAGATAGACACTTTTGATATATAGAAAGATATGCCAATAGTTATCCCTGACGCTTTTTGGTTGGATCTGTCCTTCAATGGCAGTGACAACAGGGGATTGTCAATTTGATTATTCACCATGGCTTGAGGATTATCAAATTGACATCTGGTTTACCCTGGCATGGATTTATTCAGCAAAATCACTAATTACTTTTCGACATTCTTCGAAGAACAGGTGAACCAATTGCCCCTTTTAAGTTGTGTTTTAGAGGAAGTAACTGTACGTCTTCATCTTCAAAACCCACCCCGTATGAGTATTGCTATCTCTGTCTGTAAAAAAAAGAAAACTTATTTGTTTTTGTGCACTTTTCTCAAATAAGTTTCAGACTTGGCAATGGAGGTAATTCTGCTTCTTACTGGACCCGACCCGACCCGACCCGACTCGATTCGGGTTGGTTCGGTTTATGGTAGGAATCGGGTCGGGTCGGGTCGGGTCCAGTTTTGGGCCAAACCCGACCCGACCCATTGCCCACCCTTATTCACAATGCCGCCGCTATTGGACCATTTTCACCATCGGGGACCAATCATGCAACTGTGATAAAAAAATTGTGAATTAATTTACACAATTAAAAATATTGGGGATTAATTTGGCAATAGAAAATAGACTAAAGAGTAAAGACCATCGGCAAATAGTAAAATTTTCCCTTTCTTTAATGCAAACAAACAAAAGAAATAAAAATCTTTCATTCAACTTCGTGTTTAACTTCAAAGGGCGTGTTTGGTTGGCCCATTGGTTTCTTACCTACCAACGGAATAAATCCAAAAGACCATGTTTTCTTTTCTACGACAATCTACATTTTTATTTAGCTTTCACTTTCTAAAATTCATCTAAATATTTCAATGATATAGTTCTTCGATTTATATCAAAATCTACTAATTTTTGTTTTAGTACAACCAAACAGGGATTAAGATGATCCTCTGAATACTTGAAAATTAGAATTACGTTACATCCATAATGATGACCCTCTGAATCAAAGTCGATCAAAAAAAAGCACCCAAAATCAGAGGATCAAGATAGAAAAAACGACATAATTATCAGAAATAATTGATTAATTAATCTTCAAATCCAATTTGCTTCCATACGGCATTCCTCACCCGACTCAAGTCTCTTCCCTTTAATGTACTTCCTACCCCTTCATGCACCGAGAACGAAGCAACTCTAGTCCTGGCTAAATACTCATGAGGGGGTATTCTGTCATTTTCATCTACTTCAACATCATCCTCCCAATCTCTGCTGTGAGTTCTGTGCTCATCGCGAAGAATTTTTGACCAGTCGGGTACGTATACGGGCAGAGATTTCGATTCAACTTGGGTTGTAATTTTTCCATGAGATTTTCTGAGGGGAAGCAGATTTGAAATCAATTTTTTGGTTTCAGGTCGATTACTGATTTCATTGGTACTCCAAATCTGAGATTCATCAAATTCGAACTGTTCATCGAATTCAAACGACTGTATTCTCTCTCCTGCTCCAAGAAATCGATAGCTCTTTCTTGATGCCATTGAAATTTTTGCACAGAAGTTTGAAATATTGGGATGCTTTTGCATGGGTTTATATAAAAGTGGGGGAATGGATAAGCTTGGTTTGATTTTAATATTTGTACAAAAATAGAAGTTACAATAATAAATTATTTACACTATATTTAATTGAAGTTGGATGAGGATTCACAGTGGCACCCTCTTGACCCGAGAGTTGTGGTGTCTTGCATCGAACGTTCTCTCTTCTATATGACACGATAAGATCGTCAAGAGCTAGATGTATGTATATATTATCGAATAGTGCAATGATGATTTCATCATATGCAGATATTGTGAAGCATTCTACTCATAAGCGTGCATGTGTGCTAATTGTTTCAAGTTTATTGACGTAAGCAGGGGAAGAAGGTTGCCCGAAGAACTGTGCCTCGGGCGTCACACTGGTGGTCCATGGTACATGGGCAATCCAAGCCCAATTATTTTTTCATATGTTAAAAAAAAAAAAAAAAAACTTTGTTCTCCCCTGATTCCACTCCTGATGATGAAGTGCCCATGGTCGATTATAGCGGATCAAACTTTATTTTCAACTACTAAAAGAATTTCAGAATTATATAAATAATTTCAGTCAATAAAAAATATTAAATTGGGACGTTATCTGCCTAACGAGTCATAAATACGTGGACCAATTAGAGAGAACCTCATGACTACGACTAGCCCCTGTTTGGGCCACATTATTTTTTCATTCTCATTCTTCTACTCATTTTCAATCACACATTCTTTAAAAAAGTAATATTTTTCATCACATCAATAATTTTTCCTTCTTTTTCAACCACATATTCCCCATCACATCAACCAAAAAAATACATTCTTGTAAAAATAATGTGCACCAAACGGGGGCTAATGCAAATTTAAGATCCTCATCGTACCAATAAAATGTCATGTGTTGGGTCCCACCTGTCCATCACCGTCAAAAGTTAAGATCAAAATGCTTTTATGGCGACACGTCACAGCAGGAATTTCAATAATCTTGACGTGTAATTTTGAACGAAGTTGCCGTGTTATTTTTATGCACAAATGGAAAAATTAAGAAAGACATAAAGGTAATTAGGCCTTGCTTGTCGGATTAAAAATCAGATTTTTTTTTATATAATTTATTGAAAAATAAATTTTGGAATAGTAAATTAATGGAGAATATGTTGTTAAAAAATAAGAAAAAAATTCGAGTTTACGTGTAATATTATTTTACAGATAAATGTGATTGAAAAGAAAAGAGAAAAAAATATATATATTTTGAAAATAATGGGATCAAACAAGATTTTTTAAAAATATTTATTATCGTGTCAAATATCTTAAAAGGTAAGACAACTTAAACTCATGTTTGGTATACATTAAGATTTTTATTTTCATTTTTCTACTCATTTTCAATCATACATTTTTCAATAAAATAATATTTTCCATCACATTAATAACTTTTCATTTCTTTTTCAACTACACATTCTCCATCAATCTACTATTTCAAAATACATTCTTCCAAAATAATGTGGCTCAAACACACCATAAATGTACCCATAAAAAGGAGAGCGGAGAACTTGCTCATCATGTCGATGCCCAATTAACATGTCCCACGAGTTTTCTCGTTTGGTCCAAATGTTTTACGTTCCATTTCTGCACACAAGCTTCGACATTCTTGAAATATTTTATAAGTTTATTTACGGGGTTAACAACAAGAAGAATTTCAATAATTTTGATGCGTAATCTCGAACTAACGAAAGATCTCTCATATTATTTTTTATGCACACAAATGGATAAATTAAAAAAGATAAACGTGATTAGGTTTTGGAGGGATCAAAATCAAATTTTAATAGGATTTTAATAAAATATATTATTGAAAAACTGTAGGTCACATAAGACGTGTTGTTAAATTTAGTTATTGACTTTTACTTAGATTAAGATTTGAATTTTCATTTCTACTAAGCAGGGCTAAGTTTTTGTTTTTGTTGTTTGTTTGTTTTTTTTTTTTTTGAATATTATCCGTTAAAAATATTTATTATTGTGTCAAATTTCTTAAAAGAAAATTTAGTAAACAACTTATATGTGCCCATAAAAAAGAGAGCGGAGAGAATTCGCTCATCGTATTGATGCCCAATAAACATGTCACACAAATTTTATCGTTTGATCCAAAAGTCTTACTCTCCATTTCTGCACACAAGCTTTGATATTCTTGAAATATTTTGTAAGATTATTTACGGGGTTAACAACAATTAATTTGTGGGTTATGATGAAGTTAGAGTTAATTATTAATCGTCGAGTAATTTTTAAAATAACAATTCCCCGCGTTCAAAAAATTGATGGCAGGATTTTTATAGATGTTGTAGTGTTCAGTCTGTTTTTCTTTTGTTTTTGACATTATCCAATAGAAAATGGTCAAGTATTATCTGTTCGAATTTGGTCACCACTTTTTCTATACAAGTAGCATCTCTCTTCTCGAAATCTAGTTTGGATTTTCATAATTGAATGATTGAACCTTGAACTTGTAGTATTCGCACATTATTGGTGTAATTGTTTTCCAAATGAACCCCTACATGACATGACTTCCTTAGGGTGTGTTTGGTATATGTTTTAATCCAATTAAAATTGAAAATATAGCAGTTATTGTACTCGTCTAATAAAAGTCAACAATAACGATTAATTTTTTAATTTTAATTCGAATTTAATTTCTACTGAACACGCCCTTAATAAGTATAGGAGTGTACACATTATGGACTCGTTCGTTCATTAAAGAAATGATTTCTTGAAGGCTCAAAGTTTGTAGATTCGTGTCGAGTAGAGATGCTCAATTGTGGTCCCACGGATGATATTAATGGAATAACTTGAATGTGATTGAATAACAAGATTGATTAAAAAAGTTTGTGTGGCGTGTGATAGTTGCTTTTGAATATTGATTGATACATTGGTTGATGGTCTCCAAGACTCCAACCACATTTTCAGTATAATTATTTTTTAAAGAATAATTGTAGTCGTGATTTCAAACCTTTCAAATTATTTCAATATTTACTTTAATCTTTCAGTCTTGTATGGTGGAAGAGGTGTCCAAAAGTCCCAAACCGAATCGAATCGAATCGAATCGAATCGAGCGGTTCTTCATAAGTTAAATACCCGAACGGATACCCGAATCAAGAATCGATGAGTTTGGATCAGGTATCGGGTCTAGACCAAAAATCGAATAACCAAATAAGAACCGAAACTAAATAATTTTTTTTATTTTTTTTATTGAATTAATTAAATTATTTTCATT
>CAIGRF010326289.1:3959-16198 GCA_903798235.1 Fraxinus ornus | reverse complement strand
TTTTTGATGTCAAGAATGTAAAATTAAGAATTAAAAATCAAATTACATAGTTCATCGTTCCCTAGCACAAATTAATCTAGCCTAGCATAGTGGAGAGAAGAAAATTAGAAAAATAGATGAAGAACGACATCACCCCGATAAATCTTCAATTGAATCTTCGTGTTCTTGGAGTTGATCTTTACGTTCTTGCCTCTTTTCTCCTTGAAAATCTTGATAAAAACTCTCCCCTCTTCTCTTCTTTTAGATGGCCCTAGGGTTTTAAAATATGTCCCAAGATTCGTTTCCATAAGAGTTCTATTGAAATAAGGAAACCAAAATTTTTCCCCGAAATTGGCTTGGCCTCTAGCCCAGTACAAAATGGGGCGCTAGCCCAGGCCAAGAACATGGCTTCTGTTGAAGATTTTTAGGTCGGGCTAGCAACCATCAATTATGCCTGGATGAGCTTCCAAGGTTGCCCATGCTAATTTTTTGAAACTTTTCTTTTTTCGTCATTTCCTTCATTCTTTCCTCTATTTTGGTCATCCTCATCAAATTACTTCATTTTTAGTGCTTCAACTCTTATTCCGGATCGTCTTTTGATTATTTGCAACTTAGCCCCCGAACTTTGATTTTCTTCAATTTCGATTCTTTTTCGCCCATTTTCGCACACTTTTCATTCCAACTATCAATATAATCCTACAAACACAAATTATATCGAATTAAGCCATATTTTAACATATCTATCGACAATAGTTCATATTTTGTTGCATAATTAAATGCGCAAAACGTACTTATCATGTACCATAAAAAAAATGATGCTATTTTTCACTATTTTCAAAAATCAGGTGCTATTTTTGTCAATTAGTCTTCGCTCAATTCTCGCTAGGGCCTTGCTCAAGCGATAACAATAGAGTCTTTTTCGTTCACCTAGCGCTCGAGCGACAGACCATTTTTATGGGCTCCTACATTTTAAGCTATGTTCTCATTTTTGTTTCATTTTACTTATATTTCTTTCCATTTTTCTTCAATTTCTTGGCGCCCTCTTCATTGTTTGGCTTTCATGGCCTCTGCCAATTCTTCATATATCATCACCGAATCTACGAATTTCAAAGGTAATTTTCGAAACCCCTAGTTCGAAGTTTTTTCGAATTTTTGGGGTTTTCATTTCTTGTTGATTCTAGCTTCCATTCTTCCATGTGAATCTTGTATTTAGGTCATGTTCTTGCCTTTTCATACCATTTTACATCATGAACATCGCTCAAATTTCAACATTGTTCTTTCACTTACAGTTAGGGTTCATCATTTGTTTGTTACTTATTCTGGCATTGCACTAGATGTTGATGGCGATTAGGATAGGTTTAGATGTTTGGGTTGAGTGGGTGTTGTTTGTGGAGGTTTTTCATTGGTTACATGCGTGGTGGTTGTTAGGAAATCTTATCGTATGCCAAGTGCACAGTACCTTTCCTCAATTTCGGTCCTTCTTAAATTATCACATCATTTTTCATGGGCATTGCAGCCTCTCAAACTTGCACATAGTTTGGTCTTTAGTTTGCCATTTAGGTGTCATTTGTATTGCATTTCATGTTGTTACCGCGGCACGTTGTCACGGCATCGTTGCATGATGTCATGACATCACAGCTAGCCATCAAGGCATCGTGCCACAACATTGGGCACCGCTTCACGACATCAAGGCACGACGTCACGGTACAATGACATCTTCATCCATGCATTGCTTCATTTTCGTCCTTGGTTTGATATCTAACGTCGTTTTGCATCATTTTGTGTGTCTTGGTCAGTGTTGCACTGTGTGTGCGCTTTGGACTGTCTTCATTTCCTGAGCAGTTGACACTTTTACATCGATTTGCATGTCCAGACACGTTTATCTAGATTTTGGTGCATTTGCATCCTTGTTTTTGTTTCACGTGCATTATTACATTTTGTTCGTTAGTGTTGTTCGTTGCATTATTTGATGTGTTTGTGTCGTCGACAAATTAGATGCCGTCTAAGAGAGCGAGGACGACTGCACAGATATTGGGTGTGTACACTTCCTAGAGTAGATCTAGGTTCATATCCGCTACTGTCTAGGAGTTATTTGGGACGCACTTTTCTTTATGATCTATTTTGGTCGAACTTGAGGTCGTTTTGTCTTATCTTTCACCCGACCTTACTGCTATTTTCACTTCGCGGTGATGTGAGCCTTTACTGATAGAGCTGTCTCCATCACCTAGTCTTCTAGTCCAAGAACTCTATGCGAATATTCATGACATTAGTGGGTCAAACTTTAGGATTTTCGAGTCTTTTTCACATTTTCCGTGTCATTCACCCTTTATTTCCTTACTTATCTGTTGACACCCTCTCAGGGGACTCGCTTGTTCGATCGACTATATTTAACAGCCCATTGGGAGGGATGCCTACTGCGATCTATACTGGATCTCTTTTGAACGATAAACAGGTTATGTTGTGCATTGTGTGCACGAATCTCTGGACGGTGTCCCATACCTCTTCCCTGCCCATAGAAAATGCCCAATTTCTTTATGCTTTATTACATGGCGACTCTATATATCTTCCTACTTTTACATGCCATCAGATGTTACGAACCTTTCGGGTAATGGGTACTAGGGTCAGTCTTATGTACGCCTACTTGATTCACCATCTAGTGATAGCTCTTAGGGTTATTTTTCCAAAGAGAGGTCCAATAAAGGTTTCCCGACTTATTGGCCATACTACCGTTTTGCAGAGTCATTCTCATGCTTTGTCTGAGCCTGCTGAGCTAGTCGATCCGATTGTGCCAGCTAATCCTATTAATGATCTGCTTTCTTTTGATCCATCCAATATAGGTCTGATATTCCTACTTTCGCTGCGACATCCCTTCGACGTCCACTTTTACTCTACCACCTGCCAATTCTGTCACTCCGTCTACGTCTGTTCTATTTGATTCTTTAGTTGTATTTCTGGGACAGATGTCTATACTGATCGAGCAACAAGCTCGTATAACGAAGGAGATTACATAGCTGAGGGCCACATCTGATCACCACATGGCAGAGTTTGCTACATTTCGAGGTGCTGTCGGCTATCTTCGGCGTGGATTGCGTTGAATTCGTCGACATTGGGATGATGAGGTCGCTTCTGATGAGTCCGATGGTGGTTCTTCCAGGGATGCTGCTGCTACATAGTTGCTTATTTACTCCCTGTCATTTGTAACAAAATGGGTAGTAGTGTAGGCTAAGGCTAGGCATTCTGTTAGTATCTCATGATTATGATTTGAATATCTTTTTCTCGGATGTATATTATATTTTGATATTTTGTATTTGACTTTTCTGATTTGGTCTTTGTTTTAGCTTGATTAAGTTTTGATATTTAGTGATATTAATGTGATTTTGGTGTGTTGGTCTACATTGATATTGCATCTTAATTTAGTTGGTATGTGGTTGAATTTATGAATAATTTTCTCAAAATGCTTTTATTCATGTTACTGTTTCATGTACTTTTACATTTGGTATTTGAGTTGTTTTTTTTTAGGAAACAGGTTTGGACATAGGAAAGGCAAGCTTCAGACGTGTCAGTTGGTTTTGGGTAGATTAGATTAAATCTATTTGATTTGTAATACGAGTTTTGTCATAGAATGTCAAAAGGGGAGTTTGTTTGATTATGAAGTTGTTGGCAATCTTTTGACAAAACTATTGGTGTAAAAGAGTTTTAAAGTCAAAGGGTCAAATAGTAATTTAGAAGTCCTAGGATTCGAGTATGGAACAAATGAGTAAATGTCGCCGCAATTTCGCAAGCCTATCGCCGAGCTGTTTCTCAAACGGTAAAAACTGAAGTTGCGTCGCTTGCCTATCACCTAGATTTCGTTCGAGCGAGACATCGTTGCTCTCTTGTCTCTGAGCTCTCGCTCGAGCGACAATGCATTCCAGAAAAAGTTAATTCTCATTTTTCAGAAGGCTTGGAGTTGCTGTAAGAGCACGCAATCCAGAAGGGGTTTGATGATTACAGGAGGTCAGCATGCAATTGACGAGGGTTTTGAATTTTTTTTTTTTTTTTTTTTTTTGAACTGTCTTTCAATTTTTTGCTACTATAGAATAGCTATAAGTAATTTTTACTTTTAAAAATAAAATAATAGAAATATCACAAATGAGTGCTATTAGGTACCCACAATACTCAGATCTACAACAAAAATAAATAAAACCACACCCATAAAAAATCAACAAAACGAACAAGTACAAAAAAATCATGCATCAAAAAAAAAATTGCAGTCTAAAACATATCATGATATTACATCGAAATAAAATAAATAGTATACCACTTGTGGAAACAAGTGCGAGCGAACAATCTTCAACGTAAGTAGCAAATACCGAAGCAATAGTCCAAGAAATTCAAAAAATGGCCGTCGATAGAGAGTAATAAAGAACAAGAGAGTAAGAGAAAGCGACGAAACTGATAAATGATAAGAAATGAATCTTTTCTGATAATCTAGATTAAAAGGACGTTGTGAGTTTTAAAACAAGGACCAAACGACATTGTTTTTGACATTCAGAACAAACCTAAAAATAAAAAACGAAAAGGCCACATACGATGTTGTAAAAAAAAAATGTTTTAAAAACAAAAATTTGGTGAAGTGAAAAGAGTGATGAATGAGTGACATTGTGAATAGTTAAGTGAACATACTGATACAGTAATCTTTTAAAAATTACATTGTGAATAACCTTGATTAATATGACATCGTTCAATTCAAAAGAAAGGCCAGACGATGCTATTTTGAAAAGGAATGCCAGATATCGTCATTTCCGTACCCGTTAAAAAATTAATATAAAAGGACCAAAACCTCATCGTTTTAAAATGGGAAGGCAAAATGTTTCTCTTTTTATGTAAGTTAGAAAAGGACAATACAATCTTCAATTGATGGTCCATAGGATGGCAATAAGTGGCATGAAATCCACGTTTCTAATCTCTTTCTCCTATTTTTATCGTACATGTACATCTCTGGATCATATATATCAATTCTCTGCTCTCTACCACCACACATCGCTCTTTCTAAGATAACACATAGCACTATGCATACAGATAAAAGAAATATACTAATTAAGCAAAAGAAAAAATGGAAGGTAAAATGCAACAAAAACATTTTGTTCTAGTACATGGTATTTGCCATGGAGCTTGGTGCTGGTACAGGCTACAATCCCTGCTGGAGGCGGAGGGCCACCGGCATCAACCCAAAAAACCTAGACGAGCTTCGCACATTTTCCGACTATACAATGCCGTTGTTCGAGGTAATGGAGTCGATTCCGCCAGACAAAAAGGTAGTTCTAGTTGGACATAGTCTTGGTGGCTTGAACATGGCTTTTGCAATGGAGAAATATCCTCACAAGATTTCTGTTGCAGTTTATATTACAGCTATCATGCCTGATACTGTACATAGGCCAAGCTATTTTCTTGAACAGGTAAAATTGTGTCTGCAATTAGAAATAGCTTGTTATCCTATAATTGAAATTTTTAAGTAACGAAATGGATTTAAAATTTTGCGCTCCTTGTGCAACACATAAAATGCAATATTTGGTAGTTAAGTGTTGCTAAAGGGGTCTATCGCAACATTTTAATAAATGAATGTTGCTATTGATTAATATAATTGAGTTTTAGCAACATTTTATAAATAAACGTTGCAAAAAGTACATTTCGCAACGTTTATTGAACGTTGCAAAAGATGAACTTTTTACAGCGTTTAATAAACATTGCAAAAAGTGCATTTTGCAATGTTTAATAAACGTTGCGAAAAGTAGATCTTTTGCAACGTTTAATAAAATTTGCAAAAAATCAAACTTTTCGCAACGTTTGATAAACGTTACGAAAGGTACTTTTTGCAACGTTTTAAAAAGTTGATTTTAGCAACGTTTATTTGAAAAATAAAGACCAAAAATAACCCAAACCTAATTTACGCCTCTTTCCTTCACGCCTCTCTCCATTCATTCACGCCTCTCTTCTCCAAATATCTTTCTACAGCAACTAACCCAATCCTTAGTTCTTCTTCGCCTCCTCACTCCCCTAGAAGTCCCAATTCAAGGTGGGTCGGCTCCTCTTCGTGGACTCAGATTGTTCGGGACTGCGATTCGAATTATATCTACGTTGGTGGAAGCAAGACCGCGTTGAAGCTGGTAGCTTCAAGGCTGAAGCTATTGAGGAACAAGAAGGAAGTATCGGTGCTTCGCCTCTGTGGCCGTGACTTCGAGCCCTAGACCAGTTGCTTCACCTCCGAAACCAACTGTAAGTTTTTGAGGCTTTCTTGAAAATTGTTTCTTTTCTTGCTCAAGCATTTTCACACGAGAGAATCGAAGAATAAATGTCTTGTAATTCAGTGGCATTATCCTTCCTACAAATCTCTTGGGTCAATACTAAACAGCAGCAGCTTAGCCATGGTTGCCGCCTCAGTTCAGTTGCAACAGTGATCCATCTGCCTCGGCTTCTTGTTATTGAAGCCAAAACCAAAACCAGAAGAGAAGACAGGACTGCCCGTCATATTTGTATTAGTAAGAAGGCACGTAATTGGTTTTTTTTTTAATCTCGCTTTTGAATTTGAATTTTGAACAATTTCATTGCTGAATATGTGAAATTAAAGGGTTCTTGCAATTAAGATATCAGGGGATGTAGTTGTGGAGCATGGAAGAGAGGTATTTGCAATTTCTGTAGTGAAATTCGGAATGGGAGTTTGTATAGTAGCTCTTGTTGTCGCCAATTTTTCTGAAATTTGATTTTCTAATAATTTAGTTCATGAAACATGGCTTGGTTGGTGAATCTTGTGTTGGAGAAGAATCGAAAGCTGAACGATTTGATCGACGCCTTGGACTTCAATCAAGTCGTCATCTTTGTCAAGAGTGTAAATAGAGCTGCTGAGCTGAACAAATTGCTTGTGGAGTGTAATTTTCCATCTATTTGCATCCACTTGGCATGTCCTAGGAAGAAAGGTTTGTATCACTTTGAAAGGCATGATTGATATGTGGAAAAACATGGGGTAGTTTTTGAGTCAGTTCTTTTTAATAAATATGTTCAACTAAGTGATGATATAAACCATTTTGAATCCACTTAAATTGTATCAATGATAACACGATCAAGACTTAATGAATGTTATACTACAAGTCACTGGAGGTGCATGTATTATTGGAAGCTGTTTGAACATATTTGCTCAAAAAAGGTCCCGTTTTCAAATTTTTTTCTTACATTTGAGGAATATATGTTGAGAAAACGCCATTATTTTTTAGTATTAAGTCATTTCATGAAAATGTCACCATTAGTTTTGTTTCAATTACTATGTTCAAACAAGTTGGTATTTGTCATGATGAGAGGTTAGACTAGTTGAATTCGAGTGTCGATTAAGGAATGGAAATTCATACTCGGTTTGAATTTGCAGATTGACTCGTTACAAAGGTTTCAAGGAGGGGCATAAAAGGATTCTTGTGGCTACTAATTTGGTTGGCAGAGGAATTGACATAGAACGTGTTAACATTGTAATTTATTATGACATGCCTGATTCTGCCGACACTTATTTGCACCGGGCATATTCTTTTCTTTTTCTCTCAGTGTCAAGGGTGTTCTATGTAAATATGAGAAAATGTGTGAATATTTTGCTTCGTCTTTCATTTGACAGGTGGGTAGAGCTGGAAGGTTTGGCACCAAAGGGCTTGCCATCACATTTGTCTCTTCCGCATCTGATTCGGATGTTCTCAATAAGGTTTTTTTTGTGATATTTCGTTCCATCACAAATCCATTTTTGCTGGTTTCATTGTCTGAAATCTGCATGTATCTTGTTGCAGGTCCAGGAGAAGTTTGAAGTGGATATTAAAGAACTTCCTGAGCAGATTGATACATCTACATACATTAAGTTCTTTTGCCTTTATAATTTTATTTTTGTAAATCTTGTCTAGAAACTTCCAATATCTTTACATTAATGGCTGTCCTTTGATACTGATAAATTGGTGGAAAACATCAATAAGTCATGCATTGGCCAATCTACATGTTTCTTGGATTGTCTATTCTTTTCAAATGGTGAGGCAAGGGGGTGGAGGGTGTAGCTGGGGGCTGGGGAAGACTAATAATGGAGAAGAGGGAATAAATATATATTGGGATTTTATCTAACGAGACTTGTAACATTATTTCGGAAAAGAAGGCCTCATTTCATTTTCTCTTCCCTACTTGGTTCGTTCTCAACAATAACCTCATCTTGGTTGGATGCTTGATTATGCTCGCTATTATTTTTGGATAGAACAATAAGATCAAATCCTTCCTCCAAAATCTCCGTTGTTAAGAATTGTAAAGACAATTCAGTAAAATTTATTTTCTGTCCCAGATTGGATGTCTAAGCAACTGTTTGGGAGATTTTTTTTAACAAAATGGTTTTTTCGGAGTACGTATGGTTAAAAATTAGGGAAAAGTTATAAATCACATAAAACGGTTGATACCTGTACGAATGTTACCTGTAATGGCTATCAGATATGGATTTGTCGGGTCTGATTCCACACTTAAAGCTTGTTAGCTTGACCAATGTTCGTCGCTGTTTTGTTAGCGTGGTTACTGTTACTATTACTGACATATGCTTGCGGGTTACAAATCAACTGTTGCTTGATATATTTCTAATGTAACTTGTTTTGCTGACAGACGCTCACAATCTCTATCCTTTCTTTGTATAGCATTGAGTTCTTTATAAGTATAATAACAATTCTTTTACTAATCTTTTAATTTGATGCAGTGCCATCGTAATTTTGTTGGCGTGTTCAAAAATGGGAAGAACTGATTCATTGAACCTCAGTTCATGAATTCCTTTGAATCTCTGAACCCTGTTAGTTGAAGACATTGATGTTCTCCTTGTCTGTGCTCGATACCATAGAACAATGTAGGCCTTCGGGTTTGTGCTTATTTGAGGTCATATAACTTATAAGACACTATCTTTCATTAGTAATTTGATTGCTGTAATTTATAATTTCTTGAAGCTCAAATTCAACTAGGCCAAACAGTAATATATTTGAATTGTTGATTGTATTAGGATTGGATATGGTTTGGTTCGATTTGATTCCGAATTTTCGGGTATTTAGTAAGTGGAATCATTTTGTTCATCTCTGTTGGTAAAAAAAGTTTGGATTTTTGTTATTTTGATTATTTTATTGCTTCCTCACTATTTTTTTAAATTTTTTGTCAGATTTGTGATTTTTTACATTTCGTGCAGACTGAGTAGACCAAGGAAGAAGATGAGAAGCAGCTTGCTAAGCTCATGCCCACGCAGTGGAGAACCATTGCCCCGATTGTTGGCCGTACTTTGTCTCAGTGCCTTGAGTGGCCAGCCAGATGGCAAAGTTCGAGAATTGGCAACAAGAACTTTAGATATGTTGTGTTGTAACTAGTTTATTATAGTTTTACTCTTTAATCCTTACTCCTTTTTAGATAGGTTGTGTTGTAAGACATTCTAATGTTGTATTGATTCCACAATTTATAATGAAATTATCAATTTTTATGCAATTTCAAAATTTGTTCACAAAGTGTCATTTTCAATTTTGACGGTCAATTATTATATATAACTGTAAAAAAAAAAAAGGTCTACGGCAACGTTTGAAAAACGCTGTAAAAGGGGGTCTACCGCAACGTTTAAAAAATGCTGCAAAACGGGGTCTACCGCAATGTTCAAAAAACGCTGCAAAAAGTCTTCCCTCAACAGCAACACCGACATTTGCAACATACGCTAAAACGCTGCAAAATGTCTACTGCAGCGTTTTTTGGTCACTGCAAAAGGCCTTTTTTGGTGTAGTGAGGATGAAGAAATGGAAAAGACGATTGCTCTCTGTACGCCAAGATGATGCTCGAGCGCTCAAAACAATAAGACTGGAGCTCCCTTGGTACGACGTTACCTCTTGACCAGTGGACCAGCCACTCTCTAGGCGCCTACCTAGTGCTCGATCGTCAATATTATCCGAGGAGGATTCCTGATCGATTTTAAACATATTTTTCAATTCTATTTCACCCTAAACACTCCCTATTTTAAATATACAACAATTAAGTCCAATAACATTTTGAATCATTATTTTACATTAGAGATCATATTGTTGAAGATCCAAAACTCATTCCATTGATTTCTTGATTCAACCATAAGATCAATTCTTTATAATTGTTCCCAGAAATTTCTTATTATTGGTTTCGCCTTATATTTTAGTCAAGAGATTATTCTTTGAAGATCAATTACATATTTCGATATTCTCTTACCGTAGCCTCAAATCAAAACACAAAAATATCTAAAGATCAAACTTCAACAAACCCTACCTTCACTTAGAAACCTTTAGAGTTCTAAAGTGGGAGAAGAGGCGCTTGGAGTTCTAGTGCTCTAGAACGAGTTTCGTTCTTGGTGATACACGTAGAGGGAAAAGTAGCCCAAAGTTTCTAGGAAGTGCGGGTCATACAATCAAATGAGTTTCTTAGAAATTTACAAGTTAGATGGTCAGTTAAGGTTAGCGGTGTCTTGACTAATTGTAAGTTAATTTTTCTAGTGAATTTTGAAAAACAATTATAGAAGTTTTTTATCCTGAGACGGATGTTTCCTCCATAATCATATATATTGTTATTTACTTAATTGCTTTTGATCAAAACGTTTAGTGATTGTTTCATTACCTTAATCATTTAGGGATAATAATTAAGTGAATTGTTGCTTGTTATTTTATTAATTTCGCATATTTGGATCTAAATATTTTGTTAACATGTTGATTAAGCCTATTGTTGCTTCTAAACACGATGCATGCATGTTTCAATCTTAATTCGAGTACATTGTGACTAAAATTTATTACAGTATGTTCCTAAATTAATCATTTAATTATAATTGACTTTGTGGTTATCTCAAATTTATAGTTCTATGTTTGAAATAATAACAAATAACAAATAAAGTGAAAAGTTTGTCAATTTTCAAGATGTAGTTTTAAGTAATTATTTTATGACTAACATTAAATAATATATGTTATTAAAAGATAAGTTTTGCGCGTGTATTTTGAACCTATTTAATATATTATTTTAATGGAGACGCTTGGTCTTGATTGAAAATTTTGATTATATTTATTTTATTTTAATTAATTAGGGAATGTGGTTTTTTTAATTTATTATGGAAAGTGATGAACAAATTTTATAGAATATTGATTTAACCGTAGTAACTTCTTTGGTTTTGAATTGATCATACATTTTCTTCTAGCAAAAAAATAAAATGGTTAATTTAAAATTGTGATTTAAAACTCAAGACTTCTTTGCCCTCGACATTGAATTATATGTTTTTGGAGCAAAATAAAAATTAGAGTGTGTTTGATGCACATTAAAATGAAAGAATGCATTTTTTTGAAGTGATGTAATGAGAAATATGTGGTTAAAAAAGAATGAAAAGTTATTGATGTGATAGAAAATATTATTTTATTGAAGAATATGTGATTGAAAATGAGTAGAAGAATGAGAATGAAAAAAATAATGTGATTCTCTATTTTCTGTCTTCAAGCAATCTTTTCTCCTTTAACCTTCTTCAAAAATTTTATTCTTACTACAATTCTATTGATGAGATAGTGGCTTAAAGTTTAAAAGAATTTATACAATTTAGAAGCATGGTTAGCATTTAAGATTTTTTTTTTTATCGTATATTACATAACTTTGAAATGTTTATACTCCTAAACGTGATATTCTAAAGTAAAATAAGAATTTTAAAATCAAACACTTACTTTGCCCCTATTTGAGCTGCATTCTCTGAAAATTCATTTTCAACTACACATTCTTCCAACAAAATAATTTTAATTGTAAACTTAAAACTTTTTCCTACGTTTTAACTATGTCTTCTCTAAAAAATTACTATTAGAAAACTCATTTTCCCTATTTGAAAGTCATTTTAAGAACGAAATATAAGCGATTTGATATATCATAATAAAATTTGTTAAATACATAAAAATATATTTTAAATTTGGGGTTTTATATATACATTAATTATGTAACAATTTATATACTATTTCTTTAATTTTTTTTATTCTTCAAAATTTATCTACCTATAATAAAATAGTAAGTTTTGAAATCACTGTTCACAAACCGTCGGCTCTGCTTGGCTCGGCTAAGTTTTTTTTTGTTCAGTATTTTAAGTTACGAATATCCGTTTTAAGCGATTTAAAATTTGTTGGAAATGTTGAAGTGTATCCATAATAAATATATGATCGATAGATTTTATGGTTCAACTCGGCTAAGCTGTTTTTGGGTTTTTCTTTTTCCTTTTTTTTTTT
>CAIGRF010326201.1:8205-24134 GCA_903798235.1 Fraxinus ornus | reverse complement strand
GAGGTGAGATATGTGTTCTCGAAGTGTGAGTGACAGGGAATGGGATAGGATAAGTGTGGTGAGATCTTCTTTGTGGGGTTATTTATGCATTTGTTGCATATGTGTTGGCATATTGATTAATTTGGTATTAATCTGTTGTTCTATGTGAACATGTTTGAAAAGATCTATGTGTTATCCTATATGATATCTTCATCGCATGTTTATTTGCTCTGATTGATTGTTGTGATTATCTGCTTCTACTGGGTGTTCTTGATCTTAGCCATGGTGAGCACATGGAGCAGGTATGATATGTGTTTCGTATCCATTGATCATGGTTATAACAAATATAATTATATCTGCAATATAGACGTGGTGCTTATATAGAAATTTATATTTTTGCAGGAAGTATAAAATACACCAATTCTAAATGGTTTTCATACTTTAATTATATTAAGAAACTGTGCAAATAGCACCCTACTTTAACATCTACATAATGCTCCTTGTCCATTCCCTAGAGTGTGATATACATGGCAGCCCAGTCATGCCTGATTAGAGCACTCTGCACAACTTTCTTGGACACAACATAAGGAACAGCTATTGGGTCCATTTCCCACCTATTCCGTTCTTCATTATACTAAGTCTTTGAGTCTACCCTATCCCGATACAGAAGGATGCGTTCCTACAATTAACATTTCCAAGGCATAGATGATGAACTTCCAGCAAAGAAAACAGCAGTTTTTGTAAGATGCAAAAAAACTGAAACTTTCACATAAATGTAAACAAAAGCCCTTGAGAAGTTATAATAACAAAAAAATGAGGCATAGTTTAGACAGTAAGACTTTTATGTATTCAATGAACCGGCAGAGCAGAAGCCTCATTTCTAAAACTATCGAGCAGTTTTTTTTCCATCACAGCATGCCATACAAAAAGCAAACGTGATATTTACAGAATTTCACAAGAGGTTCAAATGCTTTTTGTATTGGATTATAAAGGCGGATGTTTTTATCAAAAGAGAAAAAAAGAAAATGAATAAGGTCAATAAGGCTTCTCATCCACTTAACTGACGCAAACAGAAGCACTGTTTCTTACAGTAGTGCCCTAGAGCATCTTACTTCTGTGAATTTCTAGAAAGACTTGACACAATACCAAGTGAAACAAATGTTTAAATTGTTAATGGATGAAGAGGTAGGTTATCAATTCTACAGATTTAGTAATTGTAAAGTAACACCAAACATTGTAGCCAATTTACAAGATGACCTCGAAAAAGAATTTATGAATAAAATTCCTTGCTCAAATGTTTTTGTCTCCGTTACGTATTCGATGGTTTACACTAGGCCACACTTGGCCTTTATTGTTAGTGTTTTAATCAGGTACATATCTAATCATGGTCCCAAACATTTGGAGGCTTTAAAGTGGTTGCTTAGGTCTTTAAATGGTACTTTTGACGAGGGATTAGTTTATAAATCGTTTATGAGGGTGTGAAACTAAAGGATTTTGCAGATGCTGATTACAATGGAGATGCAGATAATAGGAAATCCACTTCTTCTTATTTGTTACTTTGTGTGACATTTGTGTTAGTTGAAAGTAACAACTTCAACATATTGTTGATCTGTTCACTACTAAATCTGAGTATATATCTGCCACTGAAAATATTAAAGAGGCTTTGTGTTTTAGGGGGTTACTTAATGAACTAGGTATTCTAAGTGATAATGTTTCGTATACTTTGATAGTCAATCTACCATCCATTTATGTAAGAACCCTGTATTTCACGAGCGCATTTAAAACATTGACGTTATATAAACTACTTGTTGATCATCACCTCAAGGGGCTTTTCTCTATACTGAATTACCCTTTTATACACAAATGTAAGGGGAAAAAAAAAAGAAAAGAAAGGCGCAGATTCAAAATCAAAGTGTGCTTGCCTATATAATTGAACGACATACTAAGCCCTAAGTTATTCAAACTTAGTCGACGGCCTTCAAGAACGGATTGCTTGGTGACTGTGATGCCTCTGTTCATTCTAGCGCATATATATACATTTATTCTAATTAATTCTCACTAATTAAACCATGACTGACATTTTATTATAACACCGGAGAAATCATGATTGAAAACATACGAGGTTTTGAAATTTACTCTTTATAAATAAAAAGCATATGCCTTATTTGGTGCCAAAGTTCGGACATATCAATCTTAGCACTATTACACACACATTTGGAATTTGGAAGAACTACATTACAATTGTCAGAAGTTCTTACTCCTTCAAGAACAACGTTACCGTTTGAATCATAAACAATACACATTTTTCTGGACAAAACTAACCTCAAAATCAGTAATGCTTAACAAGTTAGATTTTAAACCGTTCACATAAAGCACATTTGAGATAGCAGATAATCCAAATATATTGACGGTACCTTTACCAAGGATAAGTACAATAGCACCGTCTCCAAAAGTAACCATACTTCAAGGTGTGTGAAAGTGTGGTAGCCGTGTGTTTGAGAGAAAGGCAGCGTACCTTCTTGACTTTATGCTTCCCGGTCTTGCTTTGTGCTTGATTGTGCCTTGTCTTCTTCTCCTTCTCTAGTCTTTGTGGCTGATCCTTGAGGCTACTATATTCTCCACACCCTGCCCTTTGTGGGCAACTCAAGAAGCAGCCGGTTGGGAGTGTTTTGGTTTGGGATTTTGGTTGTCGATTGTAGTGTTGATTGATTGGAAAGACTGAACCTGGTTTATGGTGGATTGGAGTCGCAATATTCAACAGTTTCTTCTTAGCTTTAACTTTGACTTTGCAGAATTGGAGAAATTTCGCTTGACCACCAACAGGCAAATGTGGAGGGACATTGACTCTACCAACATGATGTGTAATTTGTATTTAGATTGAAAAATCATCTGTAATATGCCTTGTGAACAATATATGATGCTAAACTTTTGTTACGTTGACTTAGCACTTCTTATTTATATACCAAAATAATCCATTTTTTTCATTAAAATACTTTAAAAATACACAAAAAAAAAACTAACAATTCATTTGAAATTATCAAGATATTTTACCATCCATTTGAAATTAACAGGTAACAATGAATAGTAAACTTTTACTATATGCCATTGTCATTAAACAATTAGTCTTACGTCGTAGGAAAAATTTAAATCTCTATCACATCACTGTACAACCCTTCATTTTTATGAAGCTAGAATTTGCTTCTCGACTAGAATGGATGTTAAAAATTTTGAAGTGAGACGTGTTTTCCACGGGGATCAATTAACAATTTAATGAAGATAAATTGTATTATTGGAGACTGGATTTGCAAAAATAATGAGAGGTTTGGGAGTTGCTTGTATTAAACTTTAGGAACCAACTAATTATTAAGTAAATAGGTCGGTGACCAGTTGTACAATTTTCCCATGATTATACATAATGCATACATTGTGTGGGTACAGTGAAATTGGGGAAGGGTAAGATCAAGCCCCTACCAACTATTAATTACTATGATTTAAACTAATCTTATAAAGTCAATTCAAAAATAAAAAAATAAATAAATATAACTTTGTATTTTGCAAGGAATATACATGCCTAGTTGATTGCTCCCTTGAGTTGTTATTGATTGAAATTTTTTGTGATAAATTCTAGAGAACTTTATTGTGTGTGAACCGTGATACGCCATCCATGGTGAATGGTTTTCCTTTTTTTTTTTGGTCTCGTATACTCGCAATAGTTTCCTAGCTTACAATGTAGTTACCTTATTTTTTCCCTTAAAGAAAGACCAATACGCTGAGTTAGTATCTCAAGCTATAGTTCTACGATGCAATTGCGTAATGCATTTGAATTTTGCTAAACGTACACGACCCCACCGCCCCCCTNTCTCGTATACTCGCGATAGTTTCCTAGCTTACAATATAGTAACCTTATTTTTCCCCTTAAAGAAAGATCAATACGTTGAGCTAGTATCTCAAGCTATAGTTCTACGATGCAATTGGGTAATGCATAACTTATTTCCTTTTGAATTTTGCTAAACGTACACGACCCCACCGCCCCCCTCACAATGAGGGGGGCCCGAGGTGAATTAAATAATAGGCAGCCCCCCCCCCCCAATTGTGAGGGGGGCGTGGGGTCGGGTACACGGGGCTGTCGTTTACGTGTAGCTTAGCTCTTTTCTTTTAGTACTATTTTGTCTCTTTTGTACTTGTTTGGCATAATGACTTTTGTTTCGCTAAAGTTCTACAATGCAATTGAGTAATGTATGCATCAATCATTTTCTTTTTTACAACTCTTTTGTCGCTTTTTACAAAATTCTTTTAATGTTTTAATTTGCTACATTATCAAAAGAGAATTGCTACTCTTAGCGGGGGTACCAATCCCCCGACCAGTCCCTCACAATAGTGGGAGGCCCACCTTTTTCCCGGTAAGAGTAGCATTTCTCTTGTCAAAATGGGTTGACAGATAGCATTACAGGTGGTACGTTAAGCATTTATTGGTCTTTAAAATATATATATATATATATATATATATGGCAGCCAATGCAGTTCCTCCACCTGTGCTTTCGTAACCCCTTCTAGCAAAAGCTTCTGGCAATGTAGAAAAATTCTTTTACAAAAGGATGCTTGTTTTTGCTAATATCTCACCCTTAGGGTTTTTTGGTCCCATTTTTTTTTTTTGAAGAATAGATTTTGTAATACTGATTTTTTTGAAAAAATATATATTAAAAAAATAAAAGAAAAAATGGATTTTCGTCTTTCGGTGTGAAATTATTTTGTTGAGAGAATATGTGAATGAAAATAAGTTTTGATTGCACAAGAGTGATTTCATTCTCTTCTAGGAACCAACAAAACTCAGACACTGAGTCACTGACTGCAACTAAATATACATACACATATCTATATCTACTTTGTGTTTGGTAAAATCTAACAAGGATGCGTAGTATGGCCAGCTCCGCCTCGTCCAAGGGTATTGCAGCCATTGTCGGCGTCGGTCCGAACCTCGGCCGCTCCATCGCCCGCAAATTCGCCCATGAAGGTTACACCGTCGCCATCCTTGCCCGTGACCTAGGCCAGTACCCCTTTCTCTCACTATATCTCTCTGTTACTCTATATGGTAAAGTGTGTCATATTTTATACTTAACTAAGACAGGTAGATTGTCAAAATTTGCTGATGAAATAGCTAGAGAAGAAAAGACACAAGTATTTGCAATCCGAATCGATTGTTCGGATTCTCGAAGCATAAGAGAGGCATTTGAAGCGGTCCTGTCACTGGGTTTTGTTGAAGTTTTGGTTTACAATGCATACCAGCCCGTTTCTTGGCAACCTAGCCATTTCACTGATATTAGAATCGATCATTTCGAGAAAGCCTTTGCAGTTTCGTCTGTAGGCCCCTTCCACTGCGCTCAACAGGTTCGTATAATCCTTTATCAAATCTCGTTTCGAAAAAAGGGTTTGATTGCACTTCTCCTATAAGGCTATAACCAGTTGCTACTTTTGATAGAATTAGTTGTTTCACTCTGCACGAGAAAAATCTGGATAATCAGGGTTTCATATTGGGAATTTTTTTATTTTTTATTTTTAACTTTTGTGCATGGAATGGAAATGGGAATTTCAGGTACTTCCAGGCATGGTGAATAGAGGGAGAGGAACAATACTCTTCACCGGTTGTTCCGCATCTCTTAACGGCGTTGCTGGTTACCCCGATTTGGGTACATTAATAAACTTATCTACAACATACTTGATACACTGTATTGGACAAGATAACGTCTAGTACTACAAAATATGTGGTTATTGATGTTGTTTTGATTAATACTACAATGTTTTTAGGTTGTGGGAAGTTTGCAATGAGAGGGTTATCACAATGCTTGGCAAGAGAGTTCCAACATCAGGGAGTACATGTTGCACATGTTATCATCTACGGCATTGATGGCAGCGCACCTCGGTATGTTCGGTTTGAATACTTTCGTGCACGTCACAAAGTCACAAACAGTTCCACGACGTGACTACACCAATCCATGAAATCCATCTGCTGGATCATATAATTTGGTCTTGAATTCTTCCTTGAAACGAACAGACTCAAAAGTCACAACATGATCTTATATAGCCATAAAACCCTATAATTGTATTTCATAATTTACTGCAAATATGCAAGGAATACTAGCGACTTATATAATGAATATTGACCAATTGTGTAAACATGGCAGGGGCTTTATGCCATCGACTTCAACCGTCGGGGGCGAGTGTATGGACCCAGACGTGGTGGCTCAGACCTATTGGCACTTGCATAGTCAGGATCGGTCCGTTTGGACACAAGAAATCGACCTCCGTCCCTCGACTCCCTAACCTGAGTGGAAAAAATATTTAATGTAGACTTTCATTACTTTTATTGTGTGTTTTTGTATTCAAATTTCTGGTGGATATAATTAATATGAAACTTGACAACTATGATTCATGTGATGTGAGGGTTCTCGTACAATATTTTGAAAATTACATCAGACCAACTAGTTCAATAGATATATCAAAAATCGGTGTAATTGTTGATTAAAATCCTTGTATTGGAAAACCGGCCCTTCAACCCAAGATCGGGTTTCGGGGTTTTTTCGGTTGATTTTATTTGGAAAAAAATGATGTCTTTTCTAATAACTCGAGGTCGAAAATTCAACATCTAACACACTAAAAGTTGAGTGAGTACTAAAGAATACGTGGATAATAAGAGAATAAATGTAGGTCAAAGTTGTGGGTGATAAAAATAAAAGTTGATCAGCTTATAAGTACTTATAAGCTTTTCCAAACAAGCATCAATTTTAGGTTCCTATATTGATTCTTTCTTGAAGACTCTCCTCAAATCTCAGGAGTTCAAAACTTAGTCCGTTTGTCAACCATACTTTTCAAAAATAGAGTTTTGAATGGTTATTTTTAGAAGAATGTGTGGTTAAAAAGTAGGAAAAAATTTTGAATTTACATGCAAAATATTTCAGTGTTAATATATAGTTAAAAATGAGTATGTAGAAAAAAAATATTTGAAAAGTATGATTGTCAGACGGAGGTTTAAAATGACCTACGAGTATAGAGGATCTAGAGCTAAGCCCCTCCCATTTCAGGCCGAGTTTGTCTATTTGTACAACACTTTTGGTGTACAACACTATTACAACCTCTCACAATGGGGTGGGGTCAACGAGTAGCATCTCTCTTGAGGCCTGGTGGCTTTTTATTTTTGTCATTTTTTTTAATTTGTACGGTTCATTTGTCACTTCATTCTCGTTTAATATTAAGTACTTAAAATTAATATTTACAATTGTGATAAACTTGAAAAGTAAACCTAAGGGGGATATTCTTTATTAATCTTGTGTCCTTTTTCAGGATTCTAGGGCCCAGAAATGATCAAGACAAGGGGACAACGTTGGATGGACTAAAGAAAAATTCGTGTTCTAATTTAGTACACAAAATGTAAGCAAAAGTTGAATACATATGTGTTAGAATTTGGATATGACCTGAATTTTTTGTTGAAATAATTGAAGAATTTTAATTGAAATGCACGTCATGAAGAATTCAAGTTTGGAATGCTATTGGAGTCTTATGTCAAGTTATTAAGATCAAATTTCAATGATAATGAGGAGTTTGACTTGAAGGAAAACTTTTTCATGGCAAAAGACATTTTTTGGAGCATTAACCCTAGAGACGGGCGCTAAGGAAATGGCGCCAAGGCGCCACATTAAAAATTGGAACAGAACCTCAGGTGCCTAGGTGCCGGGCTAGGGTCTGGTCCGACCCGCAGCAAGTTTTTCGACCCGAATGTGTGTTTTTCGCGTTTTTTCTTCTCCTACTTCGTTTTGGATTCAGTTTTTGGCATCATACTTCATCAACAACTCTACCAAGAGGTCTTTGACGTCCCCTACATGTTTTCTATAAATAGTGGGCTCTTCTATACAATTAAAGTATGAGATTTATGATTAATAGCTTTTGGATCATTGTAATATTTTTTCTCTATTTTCCATTATTCTTGTGGTGCAATGAAATCTCCTAATTTCTCTGTTATATTCTTGTCTTCTTTTATTCTTTTATTCTTGATCACATACTTTATTATTTTGCCATATAACTTCAACATCTCAATCCATTGATTGGTGTCACAACAAGTGGTATCAATCCTAACAAGTGGAATCAGAGCAATTTTGGTATGGCTTGTTTTGTAACAATATGAAATCTCAACCATGAAAGTTCCTAAACATGAGTCTTTATTTCTAGGACATTGCATATGATAGATTAGTACTCTAAATCGAAAAAGTTCAGTTCGTGTCTACCCTCGTTTTCCTTGGTCGTTATGCAATAAAAGAATTGTACTTCATACTGTTACCGGTTAAGACCTAATTTTAATTTTGAAAGCAAAATAGAGTGAAATGATCAAATCAAGTAATGTTGACAAATATCTGCAAAAATAAAAGGCCACCAGGCCTCGAATGGGAGAATTGTTGATCCGTACTAAAAACAAAAGAAAATTAACAAAAAAATAAACAGACAAGCAATAATTCATGCAAATTAGTAGAAAAACAATGCCCGAAATAAGTATAGAAACGACAATCGTCACATAACAATTCTTTATTTTCTGTAACATATATTAATTCAACATTATTTTTTACGAAATTTTAACTCGAATACTCGCCCAACCTTAGTTAGTCAAGGAGCCCTACAATCAAGCCTGACATATCCTGATCGTAGTGACAAACCAACTTACAACACCACTCCCTTTAAGCAGCACTATTAACCAGTGTTTTAAAAATTGGACTTGCTAGGCCAATTCAACCGGAAAAATCGAGAATCGGGACCAAAATCAGTTTGGTTAGGATTATAAAACCTTTAATTAAAAACTCGTAAACCGGCTGATTTTTGGAAAACCCGTGATCTATTCCCGGTTTAACCGATTCAACATATATAAATGTATATATTTAAATTTTTAAATGTATATTTTTATTTTTATTTTTTTTAAAAATCACTTGTTCGACCTCGATTCAATCTTTTGACCCTTGATCCTTTCTCTTTTTCAGGCGATTGGCGCGACGATTTTTAAAACATTGCTATTAACCATACTTTTTACGCATTGGATGGCCTGGACATTGTTCTATCAATATAGGGCCATGGTCTTTTGTTGGAATGAACATGATTTGGTTTAACGGTTTTATTATAATATCAAATCACGTTTTTTTTTTTAAATGAATCGAATCATTTTATTTTTCAAATCAAATCAAACTACTTTTTACGGTTCAGTTTGATTTCAAGCTTTAAAATCATTTAATGATAAATAATTTATCTTTCAACAGAAAGCAAACATAAATATATTGATATGTAACCTCCTTAATATAAATATTACAATAACAAAATATATAAAAAATGGTTTCATGCAATTTTTAATTATCGAAACATAAAAAAATAATTTCTGAAAAGTTTAATTTGCTTTATTACTAAAACGTTGACTGAACCCAAACCAACAATTTCAGTTTATTGGTTTCTTTGTTCAACTCTTTTCTACTTCCAAGCTTAGGAACGGCAATCGAGCTTGGTTCGGCTCGTTAAAAGGCGCCTTTTAACGAGCAGGGCTCGAGCCCGAGCAGGCTCGACTAATTTTTGGAAGTGAGCAGCTTATGGGCTCGTAAAAAATGAGGAAAAAAAAAAAAAAACACAAGCCAATGGGCTCGGCTCGTGAGCTCACGAACTTATGGGCCGAGTCGAACCTTGAGCACGAGCCAAGCTTCTCGAACGAGCTTGAGCTCGACTCGTCATTCGGCCCGACCCATTGCCATCCCTACCCAAGTTTAACTTTAAAGCTAACTTTCACTTTTTGAGGGTTTTAGAGCCAACTTCTGGTATTTTGAAGAAGCCTAAATCTGGAGTAAGTCTCATCCAGAGGCACGCCAGATCATAATCATATTATTCTGATCCTTTCAATCAGATATGGTGAGGAAGCCAACAATAGTTATTTGTACAATGTTAGTTGACAAACATTATTAACAATGTTGGTGCCGGCAAAATCCGAACCAACGATTTAAAAAATAGTTTTTGACAATTTTAAAAATGGATGGATGTATTGTCATCCATGATTGTATGAATGAGATTGTACCAGTAGCATGATTGATAAGAAAAAGTATACTCGTGAGCTCAAAAAATCAATGGATTTTCTAGTGTACAGAACAGAAGAAGATACAAGGCAGTTGAAGATGACAAGGTTGTCCAATATGTCAGAAGATTTAAGGAAAGAATGTCCCATTACCAGCCGAGAAATGTTCACACTTGTAATTACACACAACCAATTAGATCTTCACAGCTGAAACGTAGGTGATCCAATGCTATAGTCCCAGTCGGATCGTCCAACACCAACGAGGTAGCCAACTTCCTGTTGCTTGAACCTGATATAAGCGATAATCGCACTGCACCAATGAATGTATTTTGCAGAAAGTGCAAATCTTCAAGAACAGAATTCTGATAGCATATCATCCGCCTTTTTTCTATTTCCCGGTAGCTTGATAAGCAGAAGTCAAGTCAGGTTTAGAGAAGTACTTGAAGTTGTCATTACATTTTCATGAGAGATCGGCTGGAAACACCGTGCAACAACTTGACAAATCCAAGAAAACTAAGCTTTCCATCCGTGTGTCTAATCCAATCGTGAAGAACAGCATGCACCGGAACAGACGGGCTCAAACCAAGCTCCTGGGAAAGTACTTCGATAATTCTAATCATTCGATCACAAAATAAGAGGGGGGTGGGAGAATAACTAAATAGAGCTCGTAAAAAACTAAATACCGAAGCCAATTCCTCGATCATGATAGTCCGGTTGCCGTCCTTCTCGAAGAGTTCATAGGCACAACGAGCATGTTGCTCCCACTGTTCAAGAGCTTCCAGCTGATGGACACTTAACGCAGAAGCACAGAATTCTTCAAAATCCATCCTTCTGTACTGAAGTGCATTAAGCTGCTAAGACATGGGCGAAGATCAATTAGCACTAGGGCTGTCAATTGATTGGATTTTGATCCGAATTCGATGAAATTAATAGAAGATGGATTTAGGATCTCAGTCCGATAACCCGATCAAAATCAAAATTCGATAATCCGTTAACCAAATAAAGCAAATACCGATATAGATCAATCAAATCACAATCCGATCCGATTTGTTATAATAATACAATATATTTTATATATTATCACATAATTTATTACACAACATTTTGAAACTTGTATTATACCATACACATAATTTTCAAATAATAAATAATATTAAATTATAGTATAATATTGTCAATTGAAATATTTGGAGATTTTTTTTATTAATCAAAATAAGATAAAAAATAATTAATTTATTTTATAAATTAAACAACCAAAGGGGCCAACATTTGTACTTGCTTTCATCGTTCCCAACTTCCCACATTGAATACTCACTAAAATATCATAGGATTTGCAATCTATAAATAGGTGGGCCAAAAATTGGGTTAAAGGCTATCTGGGCCTTTTAATTCTAGGGTTTAGAAGTTGACTAATATAAAAAATTTATCTTCCTAATTTCTCCAATTTTAGATCGGATAGTCAATAACATAACAAATCGGATATGGATTTAACAATCAAATATCCGAATAATTATTCTTATCGGATCGAATTCAATATGGACAGATTCGATTCATTTACAGCCCTAATTAGTACTAGAAGATCCAAGGAAACAGAAAATTATTTGACAAAGCGTGTTTGTAAGTTTAAAAAACAATTAAAGCGCGTTTGACTGCGAGTATGAAATTTGCATGGAAAGAAAAATTCATAAAAATTATTAATTAAATGTGTTTGATTAATTTAATTTTCAACCTATAAAATATTATACTTGTCCATTTTTTATTAGTGAATAGATGAGAAAGAGAGGATAGAGATGAGAGAGAGACAGAGAGAAAATTACTTGGAAAATAAAAACCACTTCTCCCTAAAAAATATATTTTCTTTATTTTTAAGGAAAATATGGTCACATGACTAAAAGTAGAAAAATATTTTCCTCGAAAAAAATTGCTAATCAAACAGCACAAAAGTAAGAAATTAGGTGGAAAATATGAGCAATCAAACGCACCATTAGTAAGTAACTTATTTTTAGTTTCCAAACATTATTTTCAAAATAACTCTTCCCTTGGTGTTAAATTAAGCAACTTATCTATTAAAAGTTATTTATTTTTGAAACTTGCTTATTGACTTAAAAGTACACTTCTTGAACCAAACATGATCACAATAGTCCGAAACATACCGAAGCAAGAAAGTCATATACGAGAGACTCTTTCATGGCATCAGTTGCATTCTTTGTCAAGGCCTGAGAAAGTAACACAAATTGAGACCATGTTTGAAATTATGATTAGTAAAAGGATTATAAGAATCTAGAACACAAACCGCTTTGATATTATCCAAGCTTATGGTGCCACTTTTGTTTGGTTCCAGTAATGCAAATTGTTCCTTTAAATAGAATAGCTCGTCTACAGTCAAGGTTTTGGACAATGTCTGTAAAGTCCAAGCAGAGAAATTAATACATCAACCATAAGTGCAGTAAAAGAATTATAAGTTCACAAAAGTTAAAAAATTATCTCTAATACAAAGAAAAAAAGGGGATGAAATAGTATGAATTGCAATCAAAGAACAAAATCTACCATAACTAAAAAGTAAGCAGTAACTAGAATTCTTTCCAGTATCTTCGTGTATAAAAAAGGAAGTATATGTTCTATCTTTGGGGTTCACAGACCAAATCATACATGGTTTCTTTTCACCATTATCAGGTATTGGACAAGTTCTAGAATTCCAAGATGTTTATACAAGTAATTCCCCAAGAGTCAAATCATATTTTGTCATCAACTCCATCAACCAGAAGTTTTAAGTTTGAAGCCCCACACACAGTTCTGGATCTAGTCCATGAGAAGTAAGAATTCTACATACTTCGATGCAGAGATTTTTTGCCTTAGATGAAAAATACGTTAAAGTCCATGTATAAAATCATAATTGCTGATATGGGCCTTTAGAAAAGGGAAATCTTGTATTAAAATAGACGCAGAAATAATGTGGATTATTCAAGCGTCAAAGTCAATTTGATTTACAAAACAATGATATCAACTTGTACAGCACGGTTTCACAACTTGCAGCCACTTGTCTTCGTCATGGAATATCGTTGAGAAAAATGTAATAGTGGCATTTTGCTGTAACAATAAATACTCACCCTTAATGCAGCTTTCCGTAGTGGAGATGAACGCATATAAGCTTTCATGAGTTTGAATACGAGTATATCCAAAGGCACTTTGATATCATTACTATTTTTTATCCAAGGATGACCTGTAGCAGAAGACTACTTCAAGTAACCTTTCAAATATATTAATAAAATATGTATACACATGATTTATGCACAAGAAGAAACTCACACATTGCTTGAGCTGCAGTCATTCTTTTCCGAGGATCCTTATTTAGTAGGCGTTTAACAAAGTTTTTTGCCTCCAACGTTAGAGTAGGCCAAGGTTGCTCTTCATAAGATGGTTCCGCTTTTACTACGGCACGGAAGATCCCGGACTCAGTTCTAGCCCAAAATGGGCGGCTTCCGCATAATAATATATATGCTATAACACCGACACTCCAAACATCAGCCTCTGTACTGTATGCTCTGTGTAGTACTTCGGGTGCTACATAATATGCACTGCCAACAATGTCATTAAGTCTTTCATCTGCAAATAGTTTAGGATGATATTGTTTAGCTATTACAATGGCTACCTTGACGAAAGAGAAAATATTGACACTATTAGTATGTTTGCTAGCACAGATTGGGTAAGACTGGACAGTACTAAGAAAAGAAGAACCTAAAATTTTGATCATTATACCATCCAGTCTTTGTCCAATAGTGTAGTCCAAACACGGACTATATAAATAAAGGAGGATGAACCTGGTTTCACGAAATCTGATAACCCAAAGTCTATAGCCTTCAATTGTGAATTTTCATCCTTGCATGTAAACAAGAAATTCTGATCCAGCAACAAGCTTCGGTTAGGCAAGAATATGGTATAAAACGAACAACAGTTGCAAATTCAACATAAGAGAATGAAAACGTAATACTGGTTTCCATTGGAAATGGATCAGCAAATAGCAAAAACCTACAGCAAATTATGTTCTCTCCCCCCTCTACCATCTGCACCCTTATTGCAAATAAGAAGACTTCAATTATTCTAATTACTAATAATGCATATAGTGTCTTCTTTTGCAGTGAATCCGTAAGTGAAATAGTTCATGCTTCGGATGGCTCAATATTATAAACAAGATAAACTGTTTACATTCTAAGTCAAGTACACAATTAATAAGCCTTTAGAACCTAAAAGTATTTCCTAATAAATCCTACCTCTGGTTTAAGATCCCGGTGCACCACCCCCTGAAGGTGGCAGAACGCAACAACGTTCAGAATCTGTATAATCACGGTTTTCGCATCATCTTCTGTGTATTTTCCACCCCTGCAGCAAAGAAACAACAATTCATTTTCTATTGACTGCTGGAACATGCAATTTATGTTTTCACTAACAGTATCTGAATTCAATAGGTTCAGAAATTAAAAACATGTGTTGCCAAAATCAAAGACATGCCTTGAAAGTATTCTATCCAAAAGCTCTCCTCCTTCACATAACCTGAGAAAGAAAGTCTATTAGAATAACTAAAGAAAAAGCTTATAACTTGGTGAAGCTTATACATCCTACCAATATGGCTGTAGCATTCTACAAATTACTAGTAATTGAAGAATATAAGCCAGAATTAAAATTAAGAAATCAAAGCTTACTCCATCACAATATAGACGTTATCGTGGTCCTCATATGCATCATAAAATTGTATTAGATTGCTATGTCCCGTCAAGGCTCGCAATATTTTCACCTCCTTTCTTACATCTTCAATAGCTATAGCCGTGGTCATCTGTAAATGAGATATAATCACAATTAGAGAAAGATACTACAGATAAGAGCCAAAAACCTGAAAAGAGACCTCATAATTTGACTAACAGCAGGAAGACAGATTATCTTTCATGTAGTACTAACTACTTAAAACTTGAGCCAATTACTAACTCAATATTCTTAAATAGTTGAGAATCACATTACTACCATCAATTGTAATATTTTTCCAATAAAAACCAGTTTGAGTATAGTAAGATAAATTACAACACAATTTGAGATGAGAATTAAATGAATTAATGAATACACAGTTACAATAGGCAGCTTTGCACAGTATTCAATATTCATACATCTATATATCCTATCCCATTTGGAAAAATACATCGACGCCTGTATGAACTATGAACTATATGTTCCTCAATTAGAGGCACAACACCAACTGTTTCCTTTAATCCATCAACATAAACTTTTCTTGAGTAAGGTCGACACTTGTATGGGAACCTGTTCTGCAGCAAGGGAAATACAGCTTTACTCCACAGAGCAAATATGCTAGTTTCTCCCCCCATTAGTTTCCGTTAATAACTCAATTGCTGATTTATCTACCTGCGCCCCCAACCACATTTGTGGTCCACTAAATGTTCCTCCGAATTAGGGCATTCAGACACCATTATTGCAAGAACATTTTGTATGTATCACCATAAGAAGTGAAAGATACAAGACCTTGACACAGAACCTGTTTTTTTCAATAATCTGAGGGACTCATGAGAAGTTTCCATCTTTACTTATATCTGCAAGCCATCGGTTTAGAATTATTCATCAACAGCCTGCAAGACCAACAAGCAGCTACTGGAACAATAACATAACAGATATTCTCCACCAAGTCTTTGATCCAAGCACCAATGACATATTCAACCACAGAAACTAATGCTAGATCTAGTCCTCAACCATTAGTAGCAATTGGAGGCTGATTCCCTTCTAGAAGAACCGCCATCTCTCCAAGATCGTATTTTAAACTGCTGCAGTATTAACCAATAAAACTCACATGGATTCGCTTACACACCCATTT
>CAIGRF010326112.1:0-11694 GCA_903798235.1 Fraxinus ornus | reverse complement strand
GTAATATTTTCAACTCAAAGTTCAAACCATTTTATGCGATCTGGAATTTTTTCAAACCAAATCAAACTATTTTATTTTTCAAACCAAACCATTATTTGCGGTTTAGTTCAGTTTTAAACCGCGATTTACTTATCGACATTATAGTTATATGTTTAAAATAAGTTAACACATATATTTGAACTGAAAGGGAAGTGGCGGTGCCTGATTCTCGCGCCTTTGTTTGGCTATTGTTTGGCTTGGTATAGCCATTTCTTTGTTGAAAGGAATGTTCCAGCAACTTTTGGGCACCCCCTTTGGTCTCTGCTATGGGATTAGAAGATGTTTGCCTCGATGCTTACTGGCCAAATGGATAGAGAAATCAAGAGGCTTGGTAAGAGGCCTATATTGCATTCTCCTGTGATGTTTCACGCAAAAAAGAAATGGTTTTTGGTGTTCGGGAAGTTTATTGTTAATTTGTAATTTAGGTCCTCAAGGTTCAAGTTTCAACCATTTTGATCCATTAAGTTCCAATTAAAATGAAAAGGTCCTTCAGTGACCATTGGTGAAACCTGACGTAACTTCAGTGACTGATAGTGCAAGTTTTAAATTTCGGTGATCGTTTTGTGATTTTTACGTAATTTCAGTGACCATTTGTGAAATTAACCCTCACTTTATTGAATTGATTTCAATTTTTTAATTGAAGTTCTGTCACTTTTTAAAAAAAATTCATTTTTTTAGTGTCATTTTTTTAAGATTTCTGTCATTTTTTCAGTGCTTGTCTCAAATTTTTTTATTTTTATTTTTTTGAAAATTCCGTCACTTTTTAATAAAAAAAATAATAACATTTAACTTTAAAAAAGTACGGCTAGACATTGGTCAGTTTGGTTCGGCTCTCTTTACAACCGAACTGACCTAAAATTTTCGGGTATTTAATAAATCGAACCGTTCGGATTCGGTTCGGTTCCGTACCATAATTAAATTTTTTAATATTTACAGCAACACTAAATAAATACAACTAATGACATGTTCATTTGTCATTTTTACAAATTAACGCAGCCTAATTTAAAAACATATAAATAATAAGCTGTCCAATAAGATTAATTCAATGTATACGAATACCAAAAAATAGATACTAATATTAAAATATCAGTTATTCATATCAATGATTTCTTTGTTTCAGGCAGCAGGCCGCATAAAGAAAATGAAATATAAATTAAAAGTTATAAAATAAAATATTTTTAAGTATTGGTAATACTTACCAACTATTTGATTTAATCAGTAGCTATCGTCGTCGGTGAAATGAAGAAGTTTCAAAATCGATTTGGAAATGAGAATTTAGGTTTTAAAATTATCAAATGATTTGAGTTTATACGGGAGTGAACACTGCTTACCAAATGAAATTGGAATGTTGGGCTAACAAAAAATCAGTGTTCTAAAATGTGTAATGCGTTGCGATGCGTCGAGATCGAGAATCAAGAATCACAAGTTTAAGCGTGTCAATGCGGAGAATAGGCGTCATAATGCGTTTCGTACTTTTAATATTATTTTAATTATTTTAAGGTATTAAATATATTTTTATATAAAAAAATAGATTTTTNATTTTTAATATATCATAAAAAAAATTACAAAAAAAAAAAAGGATTAGGCATGATAATGCACCGCCTAGGCAAGATTAGGTAATCCCGCCTAGTCCCGTCTAGGCGCGCGCATTATCTCACCCTTTTGAATCAGACATATTTTTACACGCATAAGCCGAATTCGACGCGTTTTCGACCCGCATCGCGTCTAGGCGACGCATTTTCGCGCCTTTTAGAACATGACAAAAAATTAATTTAGCTGGACTTGACTTATTTGTTTAATTAATTTGATAATTTCGGCTCTTGGTCTAGAACCGACTCAAATTTTCGATTCTCGATTCAAATATTTGTTTGAATATTTAACTTATAAAGAATCGCTTTGTTCGATTCGTGAGTTTTGTCAAACTCTATTAAAAAGTGACATTATGTCACTCAAAATGTCACTTTTTGAGTGTGTAACTTTTTTTTAAAATTTTGTTAATTTTTTTTCAGTTTTTGTCACATTTTTTTTAAAATGGTCACTTTTCAACTGTTTGCGTCATTTTTTTGAGTTGTCACTTTTTTATTAGTGTTTTGTCGGTGAACTCACTTGCTTAGTGCTGGAAAAAGAAGTGGAACAGTGTTTGTAACACTTTTTTCTGTCACTTTATTGAACTGATTTCAATGTTTTAATTAGTGGTCACTTTTTTTTAATTTGTCACCACTTTCTTAAGTGTTTGAAACTCTAATTTTGTGTCTTTTAATCTGTGCCACTTTTTCAAGATTTTCACTTTTTTAAAATTTTGTCACTTTTTGTTAGTATTTATCACTTTTTTAAGTGATTTTTAATAAAAATGACCTTGTATATCAATTTTTAATAAAAAAAGTCACTAAACTTTAAAAAGTTTTTTGCATCACTTTTTCTATTAAAAAAATGACAATTAATTTTACACAATATTTTTTACTTTCAAAATATATTTCATATGATTTTTCAAAAGACACTTAATTTTAAGAATATTTTTGTAAATCGCCTATCAAATTATTGCAACACATTTCTAGCTTGATGTCTTTCTAATAATTGACTCTTACGTGCACATGAATTTTCAAAAGACGCTTAATTTTAAAAGTATTTTTGTAAGTTGCCCATCAAGTTATTGACATCAGGCCAAAACATTTCTAGCTTGATGTCTTCCTAATAATTGATTCTTAAGTGACATGATCCAATTTTTCCGAACCGTGCTGCATTACCCGAAAATGCCTGACTGAAGCATTTACCGACCCTCACAATAGGGGGTTGGGTCCACTTTTTTTTGCGTTTTTTTATTCACCTGGGCCGGCTAATGTGAGAGGCGGTCAAAACCTAGAATTCTGGCTGGGTAGCTTTTTTGAATTTTTCCATAGCCAAAAGTGAAGATAAATAGATAATCGAGAAATAGCACTCTAACATAGCTAGTAAAATCTGCATTAAAAAAAAAAAAGGTCTCTCCATCTAGATATACATGGGAAAATTCTAGACAAAAGAGTTGACCACCCCCACATCTCTACACAAAGGAGAATCAAATTCCCCATACTTTTTCCAAGAGATAGGAAGAAGAAAACAAAGCAAATAAAGTCCTAGTGGAGTTGTGCCAAGATGAAATTCCCATTCCCATGTCCCCATATGCCTAATCATAACAGCCTTATAATAAAAAATACCATCCATACATCAGAAACCCTTGAAATCTCGACCGCTCATCAAGCCTGAAATGAAAAGAGTTAGGGAGAGGGACATAAACAAGGTAGCGCTTTGAACTAGTGTGACACTAGTGCCACTGCTGTCTGTGTTGGTGAAGCCACTTCCAGTTGGTCCCAGACCAAAACCTGGAGATCCAGTTGTAGTGCCTGGAACCATAGTCGTAGGGGTGCCTCCAGAGGTGGTTCCTCCAGCAGGAGTGCCCGGAACCATAGTCGTAGGGGTGCCTCCAGCAGGTGTGCCTCCCATGGTTGGAGTTCCTCCGGTAGGTGGAGTGGTGGAGGGGGTTGTGCCCGTGTTGCTACACAAAGTAAAGAAAAAAGAAATAATTAGCATCTATTTGCCATTTGGTGTAGATTAAAATCAGGTTCTTAGAAGAATTTGATAAAAGTAGATAAAATGTATGGTTGAAAAGTTGTAGATATCATGAAATATACGAATAAAATTAATTGTTAACTTTGACTTAACACTTTCAGTAGATTTTAATCTACAAGAAGCACGAGTTTGATTTCATTAGATCCATATAATGAAAATATATATAGGTATGTTCAGTGAAAGAAAACCTAACTAGAAGATAAGTGAACAGGCCTTTGAGCGGAAAAAGTTGATTATATTCACCTTTGACCAATCAAAAAATTGTTTATTATAAACCAATCAGACAGAGATTTATACATCCACATCAAGACGGCTAACATGTTAATGAATAAGGGACCGATTTGGTACCAAATTTACTGAAAATGACCTTAGAATGGAAATTGGATCTACCATCCTTCACATATTTCTACTTTTTTTTCAACTTGAAGTTAGAAAAAGTCATGTATAACAAATACTCACAAACCATCTCCTCAGTAACAGTAATAGCAACTTAACTATTTGGTAAAAAAGGTGGGATCAAAATTAATATTGATTAAACTAAAACAGTATTTTTATTTTTTTGCCCAAATTCAAGAAACGCAATCATCCACAATAATATTAAATTCATTTCCAAAAAAACAGTTAGCATCTTCATAAATTGGAAGATCTAGCAAAAAAAAAAAATCCTTTGGGTGAAACAACAAACCTGGGACTAGATGGATACACACATCCAGAAGTTGAGGCTGTAAATAATCAATAAAAAAAAAAAACCAAAGGGGTTAAAAAATTAGCTTATTTCAAGATAAGAAAATCTGCTTTTGGAGGTATTCTTGAAAGACTTACAAGGAGGGGGAGATTGAGATACAGTTGCAGTGTTTGAAAAACTACAGCTCATAGGAGTTTGTCCCTTCTTCTGGTAATAGCTATTCACTGCATAGTTGCAGTGATCTTTGACAGTATTTGGGTTATAACAAGGGCCATTTTGCGTTATTGGAGTACAATCTGCACCAGCTCCACAGGCATAATCTATGTTCTTCTGATAAACATCAGTACTCAACCCATCATTGCAAACACAATAAGCAGCATCTGCAAAAAAAAAGAATTGGTGGGGGTGGAAAGGCAAAAATATTAGCTCAAGTAAAAAAATTCAACTTTTTCAAGAAACTGGAATCATAAGCCCTAATCTTGAACACGGAGATCAACCTTTTTACAAATCTTTAGTAACAAATGGAGAAAAATGAAGGGATTTTGAGAAAAAAAATCCAAAAAAAAAGTATAAAAGATCAAGAAATTTACCTGAATGGCCAGTTATGGCAAAGAGAAACACTAAAAATAACGCAAAAACAGCCATGATTATTTCGAGATCCTGAAGAAATTATAAGTGCTTAAAGAGTTCTTGCGAGGAAGAAGTTCACGAAGATAGAGAGAGAGAGAGGAAAAGATAGAAAGTATATAGTGAGAGAGAATGGAGATTTCTAGACAGGTAGACGGTGAGTAGTGTAGATTAGTATAGCGGCTTTGGCGTTTTATATAAAATACTGTCAGCATTTGGACAACGTATTATTAAGCTTCCGTTTTGACACCCATTTTAATTTCATTTTAATCTCATTTTTTTTCTTTTTCAGTTCAACTACATATTCTTCAAATAAAATAATATTACACACAATTCTAAAATTTTTCATAACTTTTTTACCACACATTCTCCCATCAATCAATATTCAAAAAATCTATTCTCATTTTAATGAGATTCAAATACAAGCTAAGCCAGTAAAATTTAAATTTTTCAAAAATAAATAAAATTTATTTTGAATTTCACTAAAATAATTTTATATGTAAATTAAAATTATTTTATATGTAAATTAAAATTATTTTTTTCAATTTTCTAATCGCATATTTTTTTAAAAATTACTCAAGAGCCTATTTCTCTCAAAATGAATATGGCTCAAACATGTCTAAGGTAATATTTTGTACAGTACTCTGTCTGTATTGTACTGTGTACATGTGTGTAGCTTTTCAAACGGTCATAAACCAATGTGTATGGTCAGGACTTAACCCAATTTGGTTAAATTAACTCTCACCTTTTCTTTTTTTCTGGAAAATTGTTTAAATTGGGAGAAGAATTTGTTTCAGATTTTTCTTCTTTGTTTCTTTTTTACAAGAAATTGGCGATAAAATATATTATAACAACAACAATTAATTTGAAAAAATATGTATTTCTATATTGAGAGTCTTGTTATTTCTTGTCCGCGAGCCTTTAAAATCAAGTTTGACGTTTGTTACAAGATAATTATCAGAATCTATTTTTAATTTATTCGATATTTACTGTGAACACGTTTAATATCCAATATTAGATAATACAAAAATAAAGTTTCAACTTTTTTACTTGTTGCAGCTAGCAGTATGAAAATTGTGATTTAACAGAATTAAACCGTCATTACTGCTGCTACTATATTTTTATATATTTTTGATTTGAAGTATTTAAAATAAGTAGTACCTAATATTAGGAATGAACTTTTTTGTATTTTACTTCTGGTGTGGACTGTGGTGTCACTATAACACAGCACTTACACTTGCTTTTGCCAGTCGAGTAGGTTATCAGCATCGGATTCTCTCATCCTTGGATGTCATTCTTCTTCTACTATATATTTCAAAAAAGTAAATGAAATTATAATTGATTTAAATTGAGCATCCGTATGGATTAAATTTTTGAAGAGTAGATTTTGTGAATTTTCATCATCTCCATGTTCTATTCTTTTTGAAAAGTCTGATTTGCTGAAATCCTTCGAAGACAAACTATTCAGTCTGAACGATAAAAACTCGATGTGTCGCATTTTGTTGAATTCATTCCACTTGTAAGTGGAATTGAGTTTGAGTCTAAAATAAAAAAATTAAAAGTGTCCGTTCAACAATTAGAGCGTAAACTATACTCCAGTAACGGTCTATTATTCATGTTTAATTTTTAGACACGTGAATCTCGAGCAGTATTTTGTGGACTTAAATTGAGTAGAGTGCTTGGAAAAAAATCCAATCACTAAGAGGAATAAATTAAAATGTTGCTCTTGAAAAATAATGAAAAAAACATACATTTCAAAAAAAAAAAATTGCAGACAGAAATGAGGTTTATATTGCATAATAACATTTTAAAATTAACGTGGGATTGTGTTAATTTAAACTCGGAACAGTCGGTGGATTTTATTTATTTATTTATTATTATTATTTTTTTTTTTTTTGAGTAATGAAGAAGGACACTCATATTCTTTTTTTTAGTAAATTGTGGTATCCACGACACCGTGTACTTTTCGTAGAAGATGAGCCATCGTGATTGATCATGCACCGACCACGTGGTAGTTAACAAACTTATTTTGGTGAAATTAATTTAGGGTGTGTTTGAGTCACATTATTTTGAAAGAATGTATTTTGAAATAGTAGATTGATGAATAGTGCGTGGTTGAAAAAGAAGTAAAAATTATTTATGTTAAATAAAATATTATTTTANAAATGAAAATTTTAATGTGTACCAAACATGGGCTAGTTCATAAATTATTTTATTCCGTGTTTGTCTGGAAAAACTTAAAAAGTTGATTTCAATGTTAATTCAATAATTAATTTAATGTAATCCACATCTTTTATAAATTTCATAATTAAATATTTCATCAATTTTTATCAAAATCTTTGTCAAACAACTTCGATATACAAGTCTATATCTTGTAGAATTTCGATGTGATAAGTGTTCACGTAAAAATCGTTTTACATATGTCATCTAACTCACGAACCAAATCTCTAAAGTTTGCAAAATTTTCATAGGTTAGTGACCATATTACTAGATGTAGGGCTGATAGACATGGTGTCGATCAAGCCAATTATGGTAGATGTAATAGTAGCTTGGCATACTTTTAGCATGTTGAAATAGTGTTTGTATAAAACTATTAATCATTGTCGATAAGGTAAACTGTCCGATTCTATACAATTTTGACAAAATCTTAATCCCTCTATTATAATATGTTGAGTTATAGGTGTTCGAAGTATGCTAGTACTAAGTTGAGCATATGTGCTGATTTGACGAAAGTGGCACCTTGACTTTGTGCTTGCTTGTATAATAAGTCCCTGTTTGAGCCAAATTATTGTAGAATATAATGAAAAATATAGTCGTTATTGGGACCCACACAAGAGATAGAAAATTAAAATTTAAATGTTGATGTGATGGATAACGGTTATATTTTTCATTTTAATGAGATAATAATGCAGATCAAATGGATCCTAAATGTTGATTTAGTTGCGCATCTATTATAAGGCTCTTTGTTGTATTATTTTAGGAAGATTATAGGCCCCTCATGCTTAATTTTGGGTAGCACGATTTTAGCTCAACCCCACTTGATGCGGTTGATTTCACAATGTTATGAGTCTTATAGTTTCCATTTTATCTTTTGATCTTAATGTTATGTATCTCATCACATCGAGTCTATGAACTAATTTGTAGTAGTTTTACCCTTTTGAACATGTTTTTTCTATTATATCTTTTTATAACAATCTTTACTGTGATGTATTTTTAAAGATAAAACGTGATTTTATTGTGTTTTAAAGGGAAAAATTGTTGAAACTATATACGAGCTACCTATGAAAGACGCTTATGCAAATCTCCATCTAGTGCACTAAACCCATGATGTTGTTTTACCCTTTTTACTTTCCCTAAAATCCTTGGATTAGTTTCAAAACTTATTTGAAAAAAAAGGAGTTTTTTTTTTTTTTAAAGAGCAATGTTATTTAACATAATTGGTGTTAAGTATTTGTTCATGTGATTGGAGGTCACCGTCCAATAAAATTTAGACACGTGTTTATTCTTTGACTCGGCTACCACATAATCTTGGATGAATAATGCTACTTGTACATAATTATTAATATACAAATGATGTGTCAAAAAAAGAATTTATAGTTATTACTACTTGGAGTAAATAATATTATTTCTTACTTTAAAGATTAGACAAATGTTCGGTGGACGATGAAATATCACTACAAAATTGTAACATTTGCATAATGATGATCAGTGAAATTGCAAGTGATTATTAGGAAGTAGAAAGTTGGAAAGAATAGTACCCACATTTTTGTATTTGAAAAGTATGATTAATCATGAAAGTTTGTTTATGTTAGGAGGTGTTCATATGCGAGAGATACATTGGGACCTACCATTTGTTCATACAGCTAATCCCACCTCCTCAATCATCATTTAATTGTCACTATTCGTTATCACAATATTCCATGAAGATATATAATTTTGCTTTAAGCCAATAACAAAGTTTAATTCTTCTTGTTCATTTTTATTTCTCAAGTGACCTCATGACTCAGATTGAGTATAGAGTTGTTGGACCGTGTTGTCACACTAAATTTTAGATGGCTTAGTGTAGGTTGTCTATTGACATGGCAAGACGTGTGACAAGAAAATATGAGACCAAATTCATAGTCTTAAACACTTAGATCTTGACATAGCTTGAATTTTCAGGTGGATTATCTTAAGTACGTTGAATATTCGCATCATATTTCAATAGTCCAATCTTATTTACACCTCCCAAGTTTATGAGGTGGATTTAGAACTTGTGATTGTGGTCTAGCAAACAAAAGGAGAAGATTTGGTAGAAGCCAATCAAGAAGTTCATCAAAATTTAAGTGGATGTCGTGTAGTCGAATATCTAAATATGATTTAAAATATATATTTATAGTGGTTTCAATAAAATGTAAAGGAAAAAACCTTGTGTACAGTACATGAGGTTTCTTGCCAGATTCTTTATAGGTGTTCTGTTGACAATACATGTGTCGTAGATTATTTTTTTATTTTTTTCCTTCTATTCTTTGGCAGTACATCCCCCCTATATATATTATGGCAAGAAAATTCTGTACACCAAGCATGGTCCAGAGGTAAACTTATTAGAAATCTGTTTATAGGATATGACAAGATGTACATAACAATTACTAAAACAAGTTTGATAGTGGTTAACTTTTTAACTTGAATAGGGTGAACATTAATACAATAACATTTCAGGTACTAATGTTAACATATATTTTCGATAGGGCCATTTAAATTCTACAAAATAGTTTTTCTTTTTTCAGACAAAAAATTAAACTCTAATCTCAATCAATTTAAATTTGTCACGTGAATCTTGTATCATCGTTCTCTTCTTTTCATTGTAATATTTGTTGGAAGATGTAAAAGAACTTGATTTTTAATAATTGCAATACAATGTATTTATCAATTGTCTAGCCATCCAGAAAACAAGGCTCGAGAACTGCAACCCCGGATGGTCCAACCAACCTTTACACCTGTCACGATATGAATCAAGTTTGTACAAACTCATCTTGTGGTTCAAGAGTTCTGTTTCTCCTCCGTTCTCTAGTAGCCATTCTCTCACTGTACCTTTCAAATATATCTGCTAAATCAAACAGACCGACCTCTCTCAATTTCTCGGCCATCAATTCAAACATAATTGCACCTTACTCATAATGCAAAAACCTATTGTAGTCGAATCTTGGCTCCTCAAGCCCTCTATTCATCATTCTGTCCACGTATTTTGTTGCTTCCAGTGACTTCCCTGCCTTACACAAACCTCTAACAAATATGGTGTCAAAATTAACCGATGGATCCTCTCCTTTCCTCCCCAAATGGCCTTGCAACAACATTATATACGTATGCATTGTGGGCTCGCACCCTTGTTTTATCATCTCCCTAAACACTTGTGTTGCTTCACTAGCCCTTTTCAACCTTAAAAGCCCCTTGATCATCCGATGATACACATTTACATCAGGCTTTTCAATCCGTTCCACAATGTTATAACCCTCCCTAACGCTTCCTTTGTCCATAAGCCCGTAAATTATCGACCCCAATGTTTCAATATTGGCTTTGATACCTCTCATTTGCATTTCGTTGAACACCTTATGAGCCTCCCCAAGCTTACCTTTTTTACCCAACCAATTGATCACAACCCGATATGGGGTTGGGTAGCTGAAAATATGTGGAATCTGTAAATGGGCCGCCATGAATATTGGGAATTGTTACAGACTTGGAGGAAAAACTATCTGAAACCAGACGCACAAAGTGATCCATTGAAGAATCATCAAACACACTTCGCTCCAAACTCAAGTTTACAGGGGGAATAAAAAAAAATTGACACATGCATGTACGAACTTCTTGTATACACAAGCATATGCATGTACATATCATTGAAGAATCATCAAACAAACTCCGATCCAAACTCAAGTTTACAGGGGGAATAAAAAAAAATTGACACACGCATGTACGAACTTGTATACACACGCATATGCATGTACATATATAAGTGTTTTAAAGAGTATAAAGTGTGACTAGACCAAATCTAGACGAACTTATTAGAAAATAAACATACCATCATAAAGCTCAGCTTGTTCGGCAAGCTTGGCCATGATGTAAACATGATTCTCTCTCTCCTTTTCTGTCAACATCTTTATTAACTATCTATGAAATACAATCAATATAAGAATACCGAGAGTTTATATGAAATAATGAAGAGTTTCAGTATTTTTATTTTTTTTTAGAGAGTGAATGAGTTATTATTATGTTTTTATAAGTTGAGGAGAAAAAGCCCAGGTTAGGACATTTGGAGGGGTAGTTCCATGATTTTAGGAATAGGCATGGAAATATTGCGCCCTTGTTTGAGCCTCATATTGGAGATAAAAATGTATTATTGAATACTGATTTTTTAAGAATTTGTGGTTAAAAAAAAGATTTTTTTTTATTTACATGTAATATTATTTATCGAAAAATGTGATGTTCAAAATGAGTTTTGAAAAAATAAAATTTTGTTAAAATGGTGCTCAAACAAGGTCTACATATGGAACTTGCAAAAGACACACGTGTATATTTATTTATTTTAATCATCTACGTGTACATCATTTTTTACATCATATTTTTTTACGTTATACTAAGTTGCAACAAACCGTTGAATAATTTTAAAAAAAAAACGATTTTGCTAAATGTACACTTAGTTGACATCATGGTTGACATTCTCTGATAAAAAGATATAAATATCATTCCTCTTATTCTTTAGTCAA
>CAIGRF010326062.1:20341-32411 GCA_903798235.1 Fraxinus ornus | reverse complement strand
GGTTTTTGTCGGGTTGGATGGGTTAACCCACAACCCGACCAACTTAACCTTGCCAACCAATCCAACCCAAGAAAAAAATGGAAAAAACCGACCCAACCCGGTCGGGTTGGGTGGGGTCGGGCGGGTTGATCGGGTTGAGCGGGTTTTTGCCCACCCCTAAAACCACATAGAGGCGAGGCATTTCTGTGTGTAGACGAACCATATAGAGGCGAGGCCTTTCTGTAAACGGGGCATTAATCAAGCTTAAGCGGCCTAAGCGTGCATCGTGACTTGTTTATGTGAGACAAGACAGTTTGAATGGGTTACCGAGCCCTTACTTGCAATTAGGGCTCCATTGTCAACCCGTATCGATGACTTGGCAAGTGCTGGTTCCCAATGAATGATAGCTGGGCATTCCAGTCATTTCCGAGGTTCGAGCGACGTGCGCATTTAATGCGCAATGATGATTGTGTTACACTCCCACCTAAGCGTACGCAGATTTGAAACTCGTGTGTGGCACGACCTCATGTGAGCCCATGGTTTAAATCTTAATAGGTGCCTTTTGGTTTCAACGTAGGTGATAAGGTTACAAGTGGAAGGCTAAGATTAAATCAGGGAAATATCCAACGGTGGGGGTTCGTTAGGTAAGCCTATATAAAAGGCCGGGAATCCACTTTTTCATCTTTTTCCACTTTTTGAAAGTTTAAAATATAAGAAGAAGGAATTTGTGAAGGATGCAATTGATAAATTAGACGGGTGGTGGATAGATGAGAAGGACATTCCGTCTACGCAAATACCAATCAAAAGGAGGTTCAACAGAAAATTGGTGTCTTTGTTAAGTTACAAGTCCTTATTAATTAGCAACTTCATCTCATTTTTCTTAGTCTACGTACCCACCACCAGATTGAGTTCAGTTGAAGAACAAAATTTGAGATTTTACGGTTACAACATTAAAGATTAATTTTATTTGATAAAAAGATATAAAAATTATTTATACTTCAAAGAATAATCTGTGTGCGTGTATTTTTTTTTATTTCACACTTTCAATTAATTGAGACACAAATCTATGTCATCAATCGTACGGCTTTGTTCTTATACTTAAGTTAGACTTTAATCGTTAAGTTGTGGAACCTAACTATTGTCGATCTTAATTATCGCCATTAAAATTTCATTAAGGACCGTTTAAAATTTTGTATTCTTATAAAAGTCTATAAATGAATTGGAGTCATTGTAAAATTCAGTTTTTCCCTAATTTATCTTATAAATAATGAGTTTTCATTTTATTATTTATCATCATAAAAGAGAGTAAAAGATGTTAGAGAAGATGGGTGGGAGAGGACATAGTCCCACATTGAGGCAAACTTTTATAAATCTTGAATGTTTAATTTTTTTTTTTTTTTCGAATTAACTGCTATCAGGGTAATAGAATTAGGATTTTCAATTCTCAGCACTTAAATCTTTTTATATTATTTTATATTGTATTTAGTAAATAATAATATATTTAAACTATACGTGAGATATAACCAACCACTATCACTCTCTTAGCTATCAATCATAAAAAGATATTGTGGGTCATCTTGACCCCAAAAAATAATCCGATGACGTGGCCAACAAATAAGTAGAAACGAATATCCACATAAGCTTAGATCTCAATACATCTATGACTCAAATCACCCATTTTTCCATATGAATCAGTGAAAAGAATGATCCAAAATATTTAATAAGTAGATGTTATAGTCGTTTGGTACATAAAAAGGGGGTCGGCAGTTGAGTATAGTAGGGAAGATCGAGGTTTTCTTTTGATGTGAAAACTTGCATTAGCCCTCTCCGACACTGAGTGTGGGCTTTTTATACCCAATGTCAGGTGAATGAGGTCTGTTGGATGGTAAGGCGCACAGTTCCACTAGATCCATTGGTTCTTATTAATGTCAATCAATCAATCATGCTATTTAATGTTGAGATCCCCACATCTTTATTTCTAGACCAAGATTTGACCGTGTAGGTATGCGGAGGCGACATTGACAGTGTATTATCTTGTCAGTCACTTCATAGGATCTGCTGTTGGTTGGCTGTTCGCCTCGTCAGGAACGGTCTCGTATTGAGGACCTCTACCGAAAGAGATCGATCAACCTGCTTTTAGGCTGAGTGTTGCATTTTTTTTATATCGCAAGTGTAGGATATCGTAACAAGTAATATAGTGGACCTTTGAGTCCGGATTATTGTTCCCACGAGAACTATACTTTAGGTCTTAATCTATTTTTTCTAACTCATATTTGACAAAAGCAAGTAAATATTTATGATGATAGTGATTATTTTGACTAACTACTTTTAACAAATTGAAAATATAAAAATGTTGCAAATAATGGATAATTGGAGAAACATGTATGTGATGAATATTATGGCATAACAATTTCATCTATTGATCACCTTTATTTTTAATTCAAGATTCATGACCTAATGTAGTGTTCGATCAAATTCTTCTATTGTATTCAATCTACCCCTCTCGAGTTCTCATTGAACCTATTTAACTAATTTAATTATATATCTCTATGTGAATCAACTTTCATTAAACGAAACACTAGTTTTAAAAATTCATATTATGACCGCAATAATTAGTATATGTATCTCTACACGTTATACTAATTTATCGAATTTTATTATCTGGTCTAAATTTCAAACTCACCTCTCGATTAGTAAGAGACTCGCATAATCATCAAATTATTGATCATGTAATTTAATACATTAAACTCATAATAAAATCAACACATAAATAAATAAACCACATAAATTTTGAATATAAAAATAAAGTATCACAAGTCGATTAAATTGTTTTCCCTAATATAAAAATTAGTTATTCATATTGGAAGAATAAAAACATGAAAAAGTGAAAAGATATCACCAAAAATTGATAAAACGTGAAAATTTCTAGTGTTTGCACTTCCTTTTCCTTTTCCTTTTCTTCTTTCTCTCTATTTCCTCAGCGCCGCACGTCCAGTGTGTTTTCTTCTGTTTTTCTCTCCCCCATTTTCTACGTGTTTTTCCTCCTTATATATCTAGGTTTTAATTTGGGCCACCAATTAAAATTTTCAATGTATATCTATTGAGACCCATTAACTCCAACCCATTTAATATATAATTTCTCTCCATGGAATTCATCTTTGCATTTTGTCATTTTTTGCCACTTTTGCATTATTTTCTTCAATTCTTCATCAAATATAAATTTTTGTCTACAAAACACAATATAATATAAATTAGGCAGAATTTAATCCAAAAGATAATAAAATATCATAATTTAGAGCCACAAATAAGTGTATAAACTACACTTATCACACCCCCAAACTTGAATCTTTGTTTGTTCTCAAACAAAATTAAAACCTAATAAACACACAAACAAGCAATGTTAATTACCTAATTGATGGCCAGTCAATCAAGTAAAACAACAAGATTTAGCTAGCTAACCTGACATTTTATCTCGGGATTAAAATCATAATAACAAATCTATGCACAATTTCAAAATCACAATATATAAATTAAAATTCACATTTTCAATGTAAAATCGAAGTGTGTGTGTGAAGAATTAAGTATAGCATTATGAATTCATAAGTTGTTTCAATTCCCGACCCTTAGTAGTCAAATATATTCTTTCATCACTCGTAAGATTCATACACCCCAAACTTATTTTTTTTACTCTTTTCCAGTGTGTGAACAAAGGTTAGATTTTTTTTTTTTTACTATCCTCACCTCTCTAGTTGGACGAAATTTCACCAATTGCAGTTCAACATTTCAATAAACAAGGATTCTCCATTAAGTTTGATTGCTTCAATCTCTAGGACTTAACTAGGTTAACAATCTCTTATCAAAAGTTAAATTTTCTTAAACAGGTGTTTGGAACATAATCAAGGCATTTGGTGCGTCTTTTGTTTAATGCACTAGTTTTTTCTGATTTTTTTAATAATAATTTTCTAAATGACCCATCTAACAAGCTTTTGGCCGAGACTCCCAAGTCAGATGATCATATGACACCAAGTTTTAAAGACCCTTGCAGATTTAATTGCTCGAGGCATAAAGGTTACGAAAAGAAATTTTCTAATAAAATATTTTTATTTTTTACCTTGATTAGTGTAATGTCCCTCATTTAACACCAATTCAAGTAAAATGACCTCTAACTTGAGATTTTCACCAAATTGCATCCTATTGACCTTAGACAATCCACACATAATTTTTAACTTCACGCATGGAATCCCTATTTATCTCAATATTTTCCTACAACAGTGAAATATATATATATATATATATATCAAATCTCACATGAAAAAGCAAAAATTAATCTAAGCATGCAACTTATTCACCATTCATCAATCACTTCATGATTCAATATATTCGTCATTGCCAGTCAGACTAACTAACTTACACAGACATATAAAAAGAAAAATGTTTTTATTATATTATTTGTTTGAAATTTTTGTAATTTTTTTTTTTTAAATTTTCAATTTTTTTTTTACTAAAGCAATAAAAGCGCGCAAAAACAAATAAAGAAAATGAAAACTCATGTTTTTCACCCTCAAACTTAAACTAGACATTGTTCTCAATGTCTTTAATCCTAAATTTGCATATAAAGGGGTGGGAAAGAAAATGAAGAAAAGACTCCCCTAATATGGCTTGTAATTCAATTGTTAGCTTCCCTATTGCTCCTATTGGCGCGTCGGTCAATATTGATTTAATATTCCGCGACGTCATGTTCCTAAAAATTCAAATAAAGCAGTAAGATCAAATAATTTAAACAAGTGTTACTTAGCTCTAACATCTAGTAAACCAACTAACATTTAGAAGATCTAAGGAGAAGAGGGAAATGGATAAGGAGTCACAAATAAACTAAAAATAAATTAAACTATCATAAAACTAAAAATAGAATAAATAAAAAGGAAAAAAAAATTGGGTTGCCTCCCAAGAAGCTCTTCTTTAACGTTATTAGCTTGACTTTGTGCCATGTTTGATTATGGTGGCTCGAACCAAGTTATGCCATCATTGCACTTTGTGTAATTTTCATTTATGCACTCTTTTTTTGCTCTTCATATTTTGATATTTTCATTTTCATCTCTGTCAAGAAGTCCACCATAGTTTGATTGTCTATTCTGACAGCTTCATTGATCAGGTAGTTCTTCTTCATCAATTCCACAACAATTCTTGTTTTTGGAAGGTTTCTCAAATGTGGTATAAATATTAAATATCTCTTGCTTGTCCTCCACCCTCAATATTAGCCAACCCTTATCCATGTCAATTAAAGTTCAACCTGTTGCTAAGAATGGTCAACCCAATATAATAAGAATGTCTCGATCTTCTGGTATGTCCAGTATAATGAAGTCCACCGGAAATATTAAATTTCGTGCTTTTATAAGCACGTCCTCAACTTTGCCACATGGATTTGAAATTGTTGTATCAGCTGTTGTAGCTTTATTGATGTTGATTTAACTTCACCTAATCCCAATTTCCTATAAAATGAATATAACATTAGATTTATACTAGCACCCGTGTCACACAGTGCATTAAAAGCACAAAAATTTCCAATTGAAGTAGGCAAAGTAAAACTCTTTGGATCTTTCAACTTGGGAGGCAGTTTGTTTCGCACTCTTGCACTACTTTCCTCCATTAATGCCACAAGTTCAAACTCCGGAAGCTTTCTTTCCTTTGTTAACATCTCTTTCAAATATTTTGTGTAGCTTGGAATTTGTAATATCACATCTATCAACGGAATATTGATCTAGAGCTTCTTGAGAAATCAAGAAAATTTTCAAAATTTGTATCTTGTTTTTTCTTCTTAAGCCTTTAAGGAAAAGGAATTGGAGGTACGTAAGCCTTGACAGGACATGATGCCTTGACAGTGGATGCCCCTGTACTTTCTCCATTCTCAATTGAGACGGGTGCAGATTTTTCCTCCATTATAGCTTCGTCAATATCTTCCTGGTCCTCTTTTCTTTCTAGTCATTTCACAGTAATATCTGGTAATTGTACATCACTCCTTTTAGTTATAGCATGAATATTTTCCACCATCGACTTCTTTTGAAGTCTTTGGGGGAATAGAAGTGGAGGTACATAATCTCTAACTTTTACAGGAGCTCTGGGTGGATCATTTTGCACTACCTCTATTGCCATCACTTGTTCTTTAGGATTTGTCATTGTATTGCTTGGCAATAATCCATGTGGACGTTTTGCTAGTTGTTGAGCTATTTGACCAATCTGTGTCTCCAACTTCTTGATAGATGCTTGCTGATTTTGAAAATTAACATCAATCTGTTGGAATACTTTGTCCGTTTTCTACACATATTGATGAAACATCTCCCCCAAACTTGGTTTGTTCTCCTGATGGGCATTAATTGAACCATTTCCTTGCTAATTATCTGACCATCTAAAGTACGGGTGTTGTCTCCATCCTGAGTTATATGTTTGTGAATATGGGTTAAAATTGTGAAGTTGACTTGTTCCTCGGGAAAGTCCATAGACATACAATTTTCTGTCAAATGGTTAGCTCCACAGTTTTCACATGATGGACTATTCATTACTGCAAGTGCTCGTCTCGTTTGTGATTTTACCAACAGCTCTACCTGCTTTGTCAAAGCTGCTATATGCACGTTCGTAGAGGTGGTGCTATCCAATTCATACACCCCAGATGCTCTCGGTGGTACCACATTCACTGATGGCGACGAAGGGTGAGCTTTTAGATTTGGCCTTTTACTTCCAGTTTCATGTTGCTTTCTTAGTCCCCACATTCTGCTTTGCAGGGCAACATGATAAAAAAGAATATGTGAAGCCTAACTTGCTCCAACTAAGGAGCCTAGGCGAGACCTAGAAGAAAAAATCGTTGAGTGGCGGCTCGGTTACCTATAAGAATCAACAGGACGAGTTGTCCCGTTTGTCCAAGGCGAACCAACCACCTCTTCCGGTAAAGGCAGGGGATAAGGAAAAAAGAGAAGGAAGATAAGGAAGGAGGAATTTCTTTGGAGAGGCCTTCGAAGAGGAAATTGGTTTTTTCCAAGAACATGAGACCGTCACCTCCTCCTAACTGGACTACCCTTGGCGAGTCTTTGCGTCGCCCCCATCGTGGCTGAGCCTATCTCTTCGATAAAAATTGTCGATGTGGACGACATTGCTGAAGAAGAGGTGAGCCTGCCCGGAAATGAACCCTCGGAAGGGAAAGTCCAAAATTTTCTTGGGGAGAGGTCGGATAAGATTTCATCGACGATGCTGGAGATGCTTCCCGCCGAGGCTCAAAGGGCTGCGAGGACTCAGCATAAGTATTGGACTGAAAGATATGCCTCGTACGCCGAGACCTGTGACGCGATCGATTTGATGGAAGCCGAGCTCGCTATGCAAACTCGTTCTCAAGGCTTTTTCCTTAATGCTCATATGAAAGTAGGGGTGTCCAAAAGTCCCGAACCGAATCGAGCGGTTCTTCATAAGTTAAATATCCGAACGGGTACCCGAATCGAGAACCGATGGGCTTGGGTCGGGTCTAGACCAAGAAGCGAAGAACCGAAACTAAATAATTTTTTTTATTAAATTAATTAAATTATTTTATTTTTTCTAAATAAATTAACAAATTAATTAAATAAATCAGATCATTTCATAATTTTAATTTTAAAGCCCAAATCATTTTAAAGCACATTAGCTCATTTTAAAGACAAGAAACACTGGAGTTTGAGATCCAATTACAATTTTTGTAAAGATTATGGACATCCGCCATAATTATATCTTAATAGAGGTTTTTTTACCATGACAAGTCAAGCATTTGATGATTAAATCAAATAGTTGGTAGGTATTACAAAAAATATTTTATTTTTATAACTTTTAATTTATATTTCATTTTCTTTATGCAGGCAAGCTGCTTAAAGCAAATGAATAATTGATATGGATCACCGACATTTTAATATTAATATCTATTTTTTGGTATTTGTATGCATTGAATTAATGTTATTCGACAGCTAGTTATTTATATATTTTTGAATTGGGCTACGTTAATTTGTAAAAGTTACGAATGAAATGTCATTAGTTATATTTATGTAGTGTTGCTATAAATTAATGTTATTCAACAGCTAGTTATTTAAATATTTTTGAATTGGGCTACGTTAATTTGTAAAAGTTACGAATGAAATGTCATTAGTTATATTTATGTAGTGTTGCTGTAAATGTTAAACAATTTAATTATGGTACGGAACGGAATCGAACCCAAATATTTGGACCCGACGGTTCCATTTATTAAATACCCAAAAAATTTGGAATCGAACCGAACCAACCCACAGACATCCCTAGATGGGAGTGAAGAGGCTGCAAGGACTTAACAAGGATTATCTTTAGAGGGCCCACGACGCCTTAATTAAGGCCAATGTTGAAACCTCCTCTGCACTAAGGCCGTCGAAGCCTCCAAACTGAAGTAGCAAAGGCCGAATCGAAGGTAGGGGAGCTTTCCAAGGACAATGAGAATCTGAAGAATGAAGTCCAACTCTGCAAGGCTGAGGTTAATACTCTGACGAAGCGGGTGGAGAACTCAGAAAATTTACAAAAGATCGCTTCGTCGGCCTTGGAAGTGGCTAACAAGGATAGAGAGAAGCTGAGGTCTAAAGATGAGGGCTAGCTGCCGAGGTGGCTGATCTGAATCAACAATTAAGTGGGGCAGGGACGGCAGCGATGAATGAATTCGTTGCCCACTTCCACAAGACGACTGAGTATGACAGCTTAGGTATATATTGGAGAGGGGTCGCTTACACTGAAGTGTTCTCAAGGCTAGCGGAGCTTCACCCCCAATTGGACTTGGCCTCGCTGAAAGAAGAATTCATGCCTGTCGAGCCGTCAACCCCGACCACTAAAGTTGGAGACTCAGTTGAGGTGGTAATGACCCCCTTTTTTGTAATGTATTCAGATCAACTTTTAATGGATTCTTTCATTTTCTGCCCCCAATGGGTCTTATGTGTTTGTTGCAACTGGTTTCTAAGAAATTTACCACAAACTAACCAATCATTAATGGGTTCGCTATGGCTGTAGACGATAGCTAACGGGTTGATCCTAGCTAACTCTTAAAGTGTTTAGATAATTGCCATAACTAATCTTTTCATGATGATAATTAACGGGCTCGTTATTTTAATGAACCATCGAACATAGGCTCGTTACAGTTAAACTCTGAACTTATCGTACCTGTATATTAATTGAGCTTGTGAACAATGGGCCGATTACCTAGCCACAAATGGGCTCACCATTATTGGGTAAATAATTACAATGTTTGTCAGTTAACGATTAATTGGTTCGTTGTAGTTAATGACCTTGGTTGTAAGTTAGTTACCACTATCAATCGGGCAGCTCTTTTAATTGATCGTCACATTTCACTAGCCAATTCATCGTATGGGCTTGTCATTTATATCACACGAGCTCATTGTCGTAGCTTAAACAACGATTCAATTGTATGGGCTCGCCACATTTCATATATATGAGCTCGTCATATTTTAGTTATCAAGTCATTGTATGGGCTTGCCATATTTTATATATATGAGCTCATCATATTTTAGTCATCATCGTTGTATGGGCTCGCCATATTCTATATATATATATATGAGCTCGTCATATTTTAGCAATCAAATCATTGTATGGGCTCGCCATATTTTATCGATTGAAGGCGAGAGAATGTTTAATGATCATAAACGATACACACACATAAAAGGGTCTTCTGGTAATACATTCGAAGGTGCTCAACATTCCAAGGATGGGGCTACACTTTCCCATCCAGGTTTTCAATTAAAAAGGTCCATGGCCTAACTTCGCCTGAAATGTGGTAATGGCCTTCCCAGTTTGGACCCAACGTACCCACACCAGGTTCTTTTGAAGATAAGAATACTCTCCTGAGTACCAGATCGCCTCTTCTGAATGACTTATGTTTGACCTTGGCGTTGTAGTACCTTGTCATTTTCCTTTGATAGATGCTAATTTAATCTGTGAGGCCTCCCTCCTTTCTTCAAAGAAGTCGAGCTCACATCGCCTGATCTCATCATCGAAGATTTCATTAAACTATAAGTGGCAAGGCAATGGCAGACCTACCTCAACTGGGCTCATCGCCTCCGCTCCATAGGCCATGGAGAAAAGGGTCTCCACTGTCGCTGTCCAGCTGGTAGTGCGTATTGTCCACAATTCATGAGGGAGCTCGTCTACCCACTCTCCTTTCGATTCATCAATTTCTTTTTCAAAAGGTGTTTTATGGTCTTGTTGACCGCTTCGATTGGCCATTTGCCTGAGGATGGTGAGGCGGGGAGAAGTGTTTCTTGATGCTCATCTCGTCACAGGGGACTCGAAGCTTTTTATTGTCGAACTGCCGTCGATTATCCATGACTATTGAGTGGGAAATCCCGAATCGGCATATATTATTCTTCCATACGAACTTAGAAGTATGTACCTCGGTGATTTTAGGGTTCATCTTCGACCCATTTGGTAAAGTAGTTGATGGCGACGATCGCATAATTCACTCATCCCTTTCCTTTCGGCATGGGTCCTATCAGGTTGACCCCCCATTTTGTAAAGGGCCATGGGCTGAATACCACGATTAGTTCTTGGGATGGCTGCCTCTGAATGGAGACAAGCCAATACCAGAATTACTCTGATACAACTTGTTAGGATTGATACTATTTATTGTGACATCAATCAATTGATTGAGATGTTGAAATTATATGGCAAAATAATAAAGTATGTGATCAAGAATAAAAGAATAAAAGAAGACAAGAATATGGCAGAGGAATTAGGAGATTTTATTGCACCACAAGAATAATGAAGAAGAGAGAAAAATATTACAATGATCATATAATCTAGTAATCATAAATCTCACATTATAAATTGTATAGAAGAGCCTAATATTTATAGAAAACATGTAGGGGACGTCCAAGACCTCTTAATAGAGTTGTTGATGATGTAGGATGCTAAAAATTGAGTCAAAAACAAAGTAGGAGAAGAAAAAACGCGAAAAATACACATTCAGGCCGAAAACTTGCTGGGGGCCCGACCCGGTCCGGGCCCCGGTGCCTGGGCACCCGGGGTTCTGCCCCAAAATTTATTCCTCGGTTAATGCTCCAAAAGAGTGTATTTTTCCATCCAAAAATCTTCCTTCAAGTCAAACTCCTAATTATCATTGAAATTTAATCTTCATAACTTGAAATATGACTCCAATAGCATTCCAAACTTGAATTCTTCATGACGTGTACTTCAATTAAAATTCAATTACTTCAAACACATCAACAAAAGAATTCGGGTCACACCCAAATTCTAACAAACTCCACCTTGACACGAATTCCACCAAGGAATGAACTAGTTTCTTCAACAATAACCAACAAATTTAATTTCTCCAACAAAACACAAAATACAAAATACTCCATCTCTTCCAATGAATTCAAACACTACTCTACAGAATTACCTTAGATTCCAAAAAATCATAATGATTTTGAATTAACCAAAATGGGTTGTAACACACCCCAAAGTAGAATCATTACCGAATGCTTTTATAGAAAGCTCCTTGCTAGATTGTACACCTTCTACTCCATTTAAAGCATGCTCAACAAAATCAACATCCACATACCTTATTCCACTTGGTTTGTCCCTAGCAATTGAATACAATGGCACCGCAGGTGATGATTGCAAAGCGACATTACCCATATTTTCGAAATTTCACTTAGTTGTATTCTTCAAATCTGACCATATCTGACTCCTAAAGGTATTGTACCAAACTGAATGTCCATCACGGTACTGAACCTGTGTTGATTGACTTTTCTAGATTCTGCACGACCCTGCAAAATGTATAACTGAGACATTTTCTGTCCCTCCAGTACAATTTGGGCACCCTTACAAACTTTCAAAGCTCCACCTCCACCAAAGAACTCATAACCCTTTGAATCAATGGTAGACAATGAGATGAAATTCTTCTTCAAATCTGGAACATGTCGAACCTGGCCAAGTGTTCTAATTATTCTATCCAAAAGCTTTAATCTGACCGTACCAATTCCAGCAACCCGACAAGATGCGTTGTTTCCCATAACCACGACACCTTTGGAGACAGTTTCATATGTAGCAA
>CAIGRF010326032.1:0-20423 GCA_903798235.1 Fraxinus ornus | reverse complement strand
AAAAAACCATTTTTCCAACAAATTCAAGATTCAATCATATATAATTTGTTTCTCACAATCACAATTCTTTGTGATTAACAAGTTACTAAGTCGTAAATCTTCTAATTCTATTAATTTAACAATTAGAAAATAAATTCAATTAAATAATAGATTATGTCAAAATATAAAATGGTTTAATTATATTAAAATTGTTTACAACCTAAATCTATTGGATTTAGGACATAACACTTACAGATTTGAATCCTTTTGTGACTAAACTTTGGCTGATAAAAAGTATTACCATTTTTTAGGAAACAATATTTGGTCGACAAAGGTACACCATCTTACTGTTCATTAAGGCATATTGTTTTGATCAACCAATTCATTATGGTCGCTAAAAATCTCAATCCCAAATTAAAAAGGATGAGATTTATCTCGCCAACGGCTCCAGCGATCAAAAATAAATTGATCAACAACCAAATAGTGTCATTGAAGGATATAATCTTCACCAGAAAGCATTGTGGTACTGGAAAAATGAATTGGTTGCTAAAGGTTATTATCAGTGTGGTCGCTGAAGGGTATAGTTTGATTGAACAATTTCATTGTGGTCGTTTAAACCCTCAATCACAAGTGAAAAAAAGGCAAGGTCTAAGTCCTGCCCTAATCATTAGCGACTAAATGTGATTTGGTTGCCAGTACTTGGAATGATCAACCAAGTTTTAGTCGCAATAGAGCATAAAAAAATTGGTAATCTTAATCGACCAAGAACTTTACCAACCAATGCTTGGTAAGTGAAATAGTCTCCACCCAAGAACCACTAAATATGTTATGCGTTCATCCATGATGACAAAAACACTAAACTAACTCCAAATTTAAATCAATGAGATCAATCCTTTTCTATCAGTTCGTCCAACTATCCTTTTCAATTGAACGTTTTTTTTTTTTTAACAAATCAAAATTTTTGGGACCCCAATCAATCTTGGAAGAAACTGTTCTATCAGCCATTCATGTAAGATTTTAATATTGGATGCAGTGATTTAACATTAATCCCGACAATGCCACATGCATGCATAGTATGTAATCACTTTCAAAATTTCAATTTAATTGATGCCGAATGACTACATGAGATGAGAATATATACAAGTGAAGAAGTAATTGCCTTAATTAAGAGTCCATTTGACGATTTTTTTTGTTTCTTATAAAAGAGATTAGCGAGGAAATCACCTCATGTCAGTTTCTTTAAAAAACTCTTCTAACTGAGAAAAACACTTTCTTCTTAGTTCCAAAAGAATCTAATTTAGACTTTTCTATAACCCTGGACCCTAAATTTACTCTATTTCCTTTGCATGCTGAAGTAGGTTGGCCAGCCAATTATTAGTACAAAGCTGGACAACCGTTATCTACGACAAATTAAGTCATGAAACCAATTGATACCTGCATATGGTACTATAACATAGGCAGGACTTTGTTACATCTCATTCAACGAGGTGTCCAGAAAGGTTACAGATAGTCACACAGTAATCGGACTCATGCCAGCACTCCACAGTACCCAAAATCAGAGGCCCTTTCTGGTTTCTGGTTGAAGTGATGAACCCATCGAATCCCATGATGAGGCGAGGCGTTGCAGCACCTGAGCCTAGACCGTAGGGTGGCTAATGGTTGGAAACATTAAATGCACTTGAACCTATGACTGATAAAATGATGCCTATGACAAGGTACCGACCGTCATGATGAGGCCACGTATCTTTTCATTTAGTTATCATTTATTCTTTTTCATTATAAAAACTCACAATTAGCGTGATTCGAAGGTAATGTAATTTTATATTCTCAACCGTAATATTGCTCTCTCTCTAGTTTCACTATCTAAAACTGGTTCTATCCTATCCCAAGATTCCTTTTTATATCATTTATGGCCCTTTATGTATTAGCAATTACAAATTTGATCCTATGAAAATCATTTGTTCAACTTAAGTCCTTATTTGGCTTGAGCTTTAACCAGTTGAATTACTTGATTTTGATTAAATAATTTTTTGACTTTGACTATAAATGAGTGGGGTGTAATAGTCCAAGTGTGCAAGGCAACAGCTACGTAAACGTGAGTGGAGCAGACATTACTGACCACGCCATCAATGCAGAATTCGAGATTCTACAAGGTTAATCATTGAAATTTGTATTTCATCAAACAGTTGCATGTTTTCTTCAACTGTCAGAAAATGTTGCTTCTTGAACGTTACTATGGAAAATTCATCCGGTGTCGGTAAGCATTGCGAATACGGTTATTTTGCCGTCAAAAGTCATATTCACGATGCATCCGTTTTGTCAATGTTCTTACGCTTTAATCGAAACTCTATTTTGATTCTTGAAGAAAATGAAAAAATAGAGTGGAAAATTTGTTGCTGTCAAAATCTATCAACGGGATGTCGACTAAGTCAGACCATCAGTCTTGAAAAACTCTGGAGCATCCAAAGAGCGCCCGCTAATAAAGGGACATAATTTCTTGTGAACATTTCATTGCTTGAGTCAGTAATTTATCATTGAAATATAGATATATATGCCCTTGTTTTAATCACATTATTTTTTTTATTCTCATTCTTCTACTTATTTTCAAACATACATTCTTTAATAAAATAATATTTTTCATCACATCAATAACTTTTCCTTTTTTCTTAATCACATATTTTCCATCACATCAACAGTAAAAATGCATTCTTATTCTCAAAATGTGCACCAAACAAGGGATAAATATAGATTTTATTTTGATGATAGATTTTATTTATGAGTTGTAGATCTAGTAATATAGAAATTCTGATATTGACATTGTGAAAAGATTTGAGAAGGATATAGACGTTCTTATGGTTACTATAAAGAAGAGAAAAGGACCCTTAAGGTTGGATTTTTTTTTTTTTTGGGAAGTTGAAAAGTCCCAATTATTGAAGGGGACCATTGAAGGAGGAAGGACGAGAAGAGGACGTGAATAAGTAAATCCCTGATGATAAATCCGTACTGATACAGCTAGAATATAGAGACATTTGAACCTCCATCTTTTAACATCCCTCATTGGGAGGCAGCTACTGCATTTCAATGCAGCACTTAATTTACGGTTTGGTTGGTAGAAATTATTAACTCTTGGCTAAGAGTTTGTGACATTTGTCAGCACAATGAGTACTTCATCACACACATATGAGTATACGTTCGCACGCCAGATAGGCGCATGACACTTTTTGTTTTATACTCTACATTTGATCTCTATTCTCTAAAAATTCATTTTTTTTTTTCAAATTTATTTCTAGCTAATTCTTTATATCTACAACCACAATATTCCTCCGCCCAGAGCCGGACTTGAGGGGAGGCCCAAGAGGCCTCCGCCTCAGGCCCAGAAATTTTGAGGGACCATTTTTTTGGTTTTCATTTTTATTTTTAAAAAAATAAAAAAAAATTAACGTAAATTACTTTCAACTCCAAACTCTCTTCAGACTCTTCACTTCCCTGCGCCTGAGTTTCCTCCCTACGCAGTGCGTTTCTTGATCAATTCCCTTCCCTGCGAGGCTGCCTAAGGAGTAAGGAATAATCAATTTCTTTGAGGGATATTCGGGTATGTTTCTTGATTCCATGAGAGATTCTTCATTCTTATTTTCAGCTTTACTAGTTTACTATTTCGACGGAGCGAGTCCCGTTCTGGAACATAGGTTTAGATTTTATTTTTTGCAATTTGGTATGGATCCGATTCTTCTAAAATAGGTTCGGTTGTTCGGATTTGATTTGATGAAATTATGTTTGAAATTGGGAACAATCAAATTGATTATTGATGCATTATGCATAGATAGGTACGACCCTGGTCTAAAATTGAAGAATTGAAATTATTGGATGAAAATATTAACTTATCTGGTATGGAACTGATTATTGAGTAAAATATAGGAACAATCAATTATTCAATAAAGTCTAGTATAGTCTAACAATCAATTGTTCAAAATATAGAGAAGGCTAATATATTAAATTGGAAACAATCAATTATTTAAATTGAAGTTTCAATAAAGTGGATGACTGAAAATATTATTCAGCATAACAAATACAAAAGTCTGAGTGGGCATAGTTTCGTTGTGTAGAACAATTGAAGAAGAATTTAAGGTTATTCAAAGTTCTAATCCTTTTATTCTGAGTTGAAATCCTTATTTTGTTTCTATATATACATTTAGATTTTAAATATTTATTTTGCATAATTTCTATTGATTTTTGAGTGCAAGGGTCCTTAGGACTGTGTTTTTGCTTTTGTGATGTTTTGCATTTTAGATATTTTCATGTAAAGTTCCAATCTTTACCTTGCATATCTTATTTATTTATTTAATGCATGTCTATTGACCAGTCTCTTTGATTTCTAAAATTAAGAATTAAGTTTTTTGACATTGGTGTTCAGTAAAGCATTATGCTTTGTATCCTTATGGGGGTTTGGTTGGAATTTCAGCACCCAGACCCTATCGGGAGCAGGTTAGGGAATGGGGCAATATTGGAAGCAGCAAGGCTAGATTGCATTGTGTCTGAACAAACTGCACTCATCAAATTACTTGGTCTTAAGGTGCCTTTCGTAAGCCTGGGCTTTTTATTATCGGCAAATAGTGCATTTTCTCTTCATCTCTTGTATGTTGCCTACGGGAAAACTCAGCGCTTTATTGTTCGCTTTGCAGTATATATGACTTAATTTGGGAATTGAATCTCAATTTAGGCATTTTTGGTACATTTTTCAGATAAGTAACGATTGCATTCATAAATAAAAAATCCTGCATCATTATATGCAGCCTCAGCAATGAAGTAATAGATGATGAACTTCTTCCCCAGCCATTTTTCACATGTGACACCAACTGATACAAATACTTCTTCTTTTCCTCAAATTGTCCCTGGTTAATGAAATCCCTAGCTGCATTCATAGGAGGAAAGCTACTTCCATTGGTGTCATGTTATCTTAAATGAAAAAGTGGATTGTCTGCTATGACTTACGGGCCCAAATTTTGAAGTTCGCCTCAGGCTCCGCAAAACACATGTACGGCCCTGCCTTCGCCACAAGCGATTGTTTAGTAATAAAACTTGGAGATCCCGTCCTCCTTTTAAGGAAAAAAAAATGACTTAAGTAGTTGAGTGTTGTTATTCACTACTATGATAAAGCTCTTATTTGAATCTCGTTCTTTAAAAATTAATTTTCAATTCTACATTCTTTTAATAAAATAATTTTACACGTAAATCAAGTGTGTTTGAGCCACATTTTGGAAGAATGTATTTAATAGGAATAATAGAATGATGGAGAATATGTGGTTGTAAAAAAAATGAAAAGTTATTGATGTGATGGAAATATTATTTTATTGAATAATGTGTGTTTGAAAATGAATAGAAGAATAAAAATAAAAATTTTAATGTGCACCAAAAATGGGCTTACTTTTCAATAATATGTTCTTTTTAAAAATAACTTTTACAAAATTTATTCTAAAAAATGGTCCTCAAATAGGGGCAGAATGTAAATAAGTAGTTCTCGACATATATTCAACATATTAGACTGGTACGATTGAATGGAACTACAGACACATATTACCCTTCCCTGAAGGATTGTCTTTATTTATATACCGTTTCCAACAATTTGAGGCCTGGTTTGATACAGATTAAAATCAGATTTTAATATAAGTCAAAGTTCAACAATTAATATTAACTACATCTTTTATGGGTCTCACAGCTTTTCAACTACACATTTCAAAAACTTCTATCACAATCTACTAAAAATCTAATTTTAATCGCAACCAAACGCCCACTGAATGTACACTTACCATAAATGAGACTTAAGGCACTACAAATGACATCCTATTTGAAATGAAATATTCTCCTCCACTAATAAAAAGGTGATGCGCCAATGTGCCAAAATTTAGTGGGGGAAGGCATGCCCACGTTCTTATTTGGTAGTGTTTTTAATTGTTTGTCGGTTGCACCTTGGAGAATGTGTAGATTACAAGTAAATATTAAGTGGTCGATGTTCGCTATAAAAGTGCAAATTGCAAGTATACAAATCACGTTCAAGTAATAAAGTAGATTTTGTGAGTTCGAATTGTCGATCCCTTGAGGAATGTTTACTTTCGATTACACAATTTTAATCAATTTAATTTTAACAATAAAAGCAAACACACAATAAGATTAAATTTTAGAAAATAAGGGAAAAAAAAAAACTAAAGCTCTATAAAATAAGAAAATATAACCACTTGAGAATTTTGGAGGAAAGCGTGATTGAGATTCATGATTTCGCTTAACCGTCGCTTAATTAATTTCTTTACAAGTCAATTAATAAATTACTCGTTTACAATGTTAGATCCGATTTTCAAGTTCGGCTAATTACATCTCTTGAGCGAAATTNTACAACCAAATAAATGCATTCAATATTTGTGAAAATAGTTCATTGGGTCACTTAGGGCTAATGGTATATCTCTATCTACTAAACAAATCTAGGGTTTCTACTATTTGATCTAAAATGCACAATCTTCTCTCGAACAATGTACAAATCACTAAACACAATCATCTATTGGTCACATAAATGAAATGCATGAAATACAATAATAGAAACACATAAAAATAAATAATATAACATTAAAGATCAAATATTAAAATGAATTAAAAGTTAGGTTAAACTAATACCACAAATCCCAACACAATCAACTAATCCAGTTTATACAAATGATAAAAAATAGAATATTTATAACAATACATTACAAATGTGACAAAATAATTGAGAAAATACAAAGTTATAGATAAAACCCTCGTTTCAATCTTAAGTTTGACTTCCCCAAATATTTCTCCAAATTCTTAGATGTATTCCCCTTGTGCTCTTTGATTTGCTCCAAAAATACCAAGAAATTAAAAAAGAAAAAAAAGAGAAAAAAAAAAAGAAGAGAAAAAGAAAGAAGAAAGAAAATAGAGAAAGAAAAGAAATTCAAAAGAAAAACCAGCAAGAAAAATCAATGAATGAGGCTGCTAGGTTTCAATTTAAAAGTCTTATTCAGAAATTGCAGTTTTGGTCCCCAATTTCGGAGAAATAGCAAAAAGGTCCCCAAATGTTTTACATGGCGCCTAGACACCACTTCTCTATAACTTCTTTTTTTTTTTTTCCTTTTCTTTTTGCACATAAGTTCTCTAGCAATTTGCATCCAAGGTCCATCAACTTTAAACTTGTACAATTTGATCCTAAAGTTTTGAATTTTCTTTAATTTGCGCCCTCCATGTCCAATATCCTTTAACTTTCTGGACTTGTTCATCTTGGTCCCTAAATTCACAATTTTGCACAAATTTGGTCATCTTTTCCTCTCTTTTTTTACCCTTTTCTATTTCTTTGGGTGATTTTTACTTACAAAAACAATAATAATATAATTGTGAGTAGAAATTCGCTGATTTTTATCAATAATAAGCATATTTATGTATTAAATAAGTGTGAAAAATACACTTATCAGTAGGTCCTAAATATATTGTACTAAAGCTCTTCAACTTTTACTTACTTTCATATTTATGTTCCCAACTTTTATGTGCATTTTTATTCTTACCCTAATGGTTTTCGTTCAAAGAATGCATTATGAAGGCTGTTAGTTATACTATTTTTATTAATTATGGATATATGATAAAAAATGATTTACTAAAAAAAGATGTATATGATAATTAGCTCCTGTTTGGTTCAACTAGAAATGTGGATTAATACCTAAGTCATAATTAAAATTAATCTTAATCAAACATTTTATGGGACCGTATAACCATCGAAGGCCGTTGAAGTGACTAACTAATTCATGGGAATTAAGAGATGTTGAAAACAAAGAAATTGTCCCACAATCTTTTAATCATAGATTTCATTAATTTTTATTAAAATCTACTGGTAATTTGGTTTTTGTCTAAACCAAACGGGGGCTTAATATAATTGTAAAAGATTTATTATTATTTTTTGGTATCAAATGTTGCAAAAATATTTTTGCATAACTTATATATTGGCTTCCTTAATTATATATTACCGATTTTTAATCTTCAAACATTGAGATAAGTGTACAAGTTAGGTAGTAGTCGGTCCTAACTAAATGTGATGCTAAGTAGATTCGTCCAAAATATTTGAAGTGTGAATTTATTGTGTTTCCTTATATAACATAATTTGATTTCATGTTAAACAAGTACAACTCGTATATTTTAGATTTTATATAATTCTATATATTTTCAAATTTGCTTAGTAGAAAAATATAAGAATATGATATATTAATTTTATTTTTCCTTATATAGGCTCCATACAAATCTAGAAAATCTTTTAGTACATTTTATACTAATTCTCTTACCCTTTTTACTGCAGATTATTTGGTAAGAATTAATTCCTTATTTGATGATTACTTTACTTATAGGTGATGTAAGAAATCAAGAAAGTAATTAAGCTTTAAAATCAAAATTTTGTTGCCTTTTACAATTGCAAAGGGCACGGCTGACTTCATGCAAATGGACAGGACATGATGCTTCATTAATAATTTCAAAGTCTAACATTTTCTTCAAGCTTTTGAGAATTCAAAAGCAAATTGGTGCTCAAAATACAATCTAATCTTTTAATCAAACTACTTAGCGTGATGTTAAGAACTGGAGTTCTTAATCTGAGTAGTGGTTGCGGTCGAGTACAATAGAAAGTTGTAATAAAGTGAAGACCGGTGCGTTTGATTCCATTTTATCAACAAGTCAAAAGAAGAAGAAACAATAGGGAGTTTTTTTTATTTTTTTATTGTTATTTTTTAAGTTTCAAAAATTACAAAATCGGATACTATTGTATTTTTGATCAAAAGTATTAATAGATTGTTTGACCAATGACATGGGGGTCGTAGATATTTTCCTTCGTGGCGATGATATTCTATCCTCTTATGTTATATCTGGCGTTGTTGACCCCAAAAAATGAACTCAACAGATATCGAGCCCACTCTTGCCAAGTAAGTACGATTCTGACGCGTTCTTATCGGAATAACGACGATAAATGGACAGAAATGGACGCAAGAGGCACTTTACAGCAAGAGACAAAAATGTTCAAGCTCCGGCGGTGTGAAACGAAAGCGATCGCAGTAACAATGATCGTCGGATAGAAACCACAACGATCTACGTTATAATCAACGGGAATATATGGAAGCATAGATAAAAATATGCGTTGAAGGCACTACGTTGCCTATTGAAATTAGTGTTCAACAAGATTGTAAAGATGACCAATAAATATTCTACTAAGTGTTTGTATAGATTTCCCAAGAGTTCAAGTACATATTTCCGGTATCTGATTGTAAAGAACCCAACCCCTCATCACTTACAAAGAGAACCTATTTATACTGCCTGGTCGACGTGGTGGTCGTTGGATCAGAACTACGTTGCCTTATCTCCTACATTGAGGCGTCACATCATTGTCTATTCATACAATTAATATATTGATAAGGGGTCAGTCGCTCTACACAATAGGCGACATACAGACAAACTTTATTATAAGTGTTACATCAATCACTTCTAAAAGATCTTTAAATCTATTGCGTGGGACAACATCAACTCCATGGACTTCAGATGGTTTTGAGAGCCCCGGAGAGCCTCAACCCAAGTTGTAGTGCTTCGTCCTTGAGGTAGTGGTTTAACATGTACCTCGACTTTTGATGGAAGGACTTCGATCCTGTTTGACTTCCCCATTCTTTGACATTGTGAATCTTCATTTGACTTTCTTGCTGACTTTCTGCCCACGTGGCATCTTTATTTTGAGTCTCGGAGGTAAGGCGTAACAATAGTCCCCCAGATCTAGGCATGCTTATTTATGTAATGTATGGACTTTGAATGTTGAATAAATTGGAATAACAAGTTTATCGATTGGGGGAGTAGCTTTTTACCATGCCACTATAGTTAGAAACATATCCGATTCGTGCAAACCCCTTGTAGGTGATGTCCGAAGTGGTTTACCTGGTAATTTTTTCACCCTTCGGGATTACTTCGAGAATGGTTACTAAAGCAGAGCAATTTCGAACTGGTAGAAGTGAAGGGGGTCAGGCACTCATAGGGCCTCAGAGTTGATAACTACAAGGAGTTTTTGTTTTTAATAAATTTGAGAAACACGAGGCATCCTTAATTATGGTGCCTCAATGATTTGATGTCGTGATATGTTTCCAAGAAAAGGCAGTTGAAGCGGTACAACTTTCAATACACGCAATCGTTGCCACATTTAATGCGCAATGATGGTTGTCTCCCATGCACTTTGCGAACTCCAGACGTATGAGGGCGCGTGGAACAGACGTCCTGATCTGGACCGTAGAAGATGAAGCATCAGATGTGGTAAGTGGTTCAGATTGAAACCTCTAGATGGACAGTTGGATGACCCGGATCAAGATCTAATGGTTGGGGTTGAGTGGGTCTGCCTATAAAAGGCATGGATTTTGTGAGTGAATTTTCTCTACTTTTGCACGAATTTTTGCTTCATTGCTTTTCAAAGTTATCAAGTCTTCAAGTCTTTCTTTTTCTAAGAACTCTCCAAGTTTTTATTCTTGAAATTCTTCTAAGTGTCCCTCTTTTTGTCGATTCTTTCAGTGTTCTTTTCTTCTTCACCTCGATAAGCTTTGTAAGTACTGCCATGTTTTAACTTGTAAGAGTTTTCTCTTTCCAGCTTTGTAGAGATTTTAGACAAACTTGCAAATCAATGGCCTTTTCCAAATTCACTGGGAGAAACAAAGATATTAGAGAGTTGGTGAGTAAGATGGGTTTTACAGTCGACCTTGGTAGAGCCGTTAAGGCTGGGCGAGGCGCTTCTATTTCTGGGGGGTAATGGAGATGATGAGATAGCTTAAGGGCAGCCAAAATCCCATCATTAGTAGACCCTACTTACTTAGCCAACCTTAAGGAGAAGTACAGGATCCCTTATGACATTGAACTCCTTTTCCCATCTCCTAACGAGTGAGCTTGCTACATTTGCAAGGCTGCATTGTCGTTATTGAGTTTCTGTTAAAGGATGGGCTTCGCTTGTCGATCCACCAGTTCTTCAGAGCTATCCTTACGTCCCTAATGCCTGGGCCCAGTTGGTGGGCTCTTACGTCCTTTGGAAAGAGGCTTCCTTGGGCGAAGACATGCCTTGCATGTTTTTCAAACAGTATATCAGCCCAGATCTTTAGGAAAAGGGGACTCCGGGTAGTGGTATTCTTTATGTCCTTGGGGGACATACTCCCCCTTCGTCCTAGGCTTGCCTTCCTCCATAAAAGAATGAAAGGAGACTTGGTTCTGGGTCAGGGAGAAGTGGCAAAAGTGTAAGGGTGACCTCGTCCCCATCTCAAAGTTCCAATGCTCATGAGTGCATTTCTTATTTTTTTTTTTATTTTTTGTTTTATTTTGTAGGGTCGGTCGAGCTGTTCGAATTTTCTAAGGGTGACTGGGACACCCTCACTGAAGTTTACAAAAAATATCTGACTCTTGCGACTTCGGTTGGCTGATCTAATTGAAGCGCTTCTTCGAAGGTTTTGGTCTAATGGCAATGAGGGGTAAGAAGCCTTAACACTTGTTGTTTTCTTGATATTTCTTTTTCAATAACTTTGTTGACTTTGTGTGTTGTCTTCATTTGTAGAAAACTTTGAGAAAAGGAGGCACCCCACTCCTGATATGGACACAATCCTCGCCATCACCTCTATGTTGAGGAAGAAGAGGACGAAACCCTCATCTACTGAGGAAAGCAGGTGAGGGACAAAATTGAGAGGGTCAGCAGGGAGGTTGCCTCTCAGGAAGAAGGACGACCCCCTCATGTCGGATAGGGAAAATAAAATCGTGGAGGAGGAACCTAAGAAGAAATTCAGGATCTCGACCCCCCGTGTGGCAGGTGGTTCAAGGGATGCTCATCCTCTCGATCTGAGGTCCCGAAAGGGAAAAAGTTGTTGGGCAGCTCGATGGTTACAGCCTTAGGGGGCAGAAGAGGCCAACTGCTGTAAAGCCCCATAGGCAAGACCCCGCAAAGAAAGCCAAGACTTCAAGTGACTCCATCACCTCTGAAGCTTCCAAGTCCAAACCTACTTTGGTGAAACGATACGACGAGCTAGAATCTGGGGCTTTTGCCCTTCTTCCTCCATAAGTTCAAACTGCAACAACCACATTTCACAAGTATTGGACGGAGAAGTGGCAATCCTTCGTGGAGAAAAATGATGTTGTCGACATCGTTGCCACGATGGTGGCTCAAGCGGGAAGGTTGTTCGACATGGCCATAGAGGTAGAGGCCCTCTTTAAAAACTTTCAACGAAAAAATAAAGAGTTCATGAATAAAGCCTCTCAGGCTGAGGAGGCTTCCAAAGTGTCCAAGGCTGAGGTTGAGGTTGTAAAGAAAAAGGAGGCAGAAGAGTCCACGAAGCTCGCTTTTGCTTTGGAGAAAATTGAGAAGTTAAAAATGGTGGTCCACTTATCCCAAAGTGAAGTGGCCTCGCTTACGAAGAGAGTGGAGACGTCCAATACTCATCAGTGTTTGGCAGCTGAAGCCTTAGAGAAGGCAAATAAAGAGAATGTTGCTCTAAAAGTGTAGTTGGAAGAGCTGAACTCCAAAGTTTCTGGATTAACTGAAGAGGTGGAGGCTACCAGGTAGGAAGCCCAAACTGTTGGTACAAAGGTTGAGAAGCGCTTCCTTGCCAATTTCCATTTAACTGAAGTGTACAAGAGCTTTGCAAAGTATTGGTGAAGGTATGCTTATACGGATTTGATCGAATGGATGGAGGTGCACACTTGGGCGTCAACGCCTTGGAGTTGAGAACATAATTCTTAGAGGAAGAAGCAGAGGAGCTTGAGCCTCAAACTCAGGCAGAAGAAGACCAGATAGTACCTTTTGTGGCTCTTCAACCCCAACTGCTCAGAGTAGTTTTTCATATTGTATTTTTCCCTTTAAGTGTAATGGCTTCGGGCCACCAATTGTAAATACTTTTTTGCTTAATGAAGTCATGCTTTTATTCAATATTTGTGTTCATTTACTTTTCTGCATTCTTATTACTTCTACTCAACTCTGATGTTCTTGCAAATATAAGTTCGAACTACTTGTATTTCAACAATGACATTAAATCAATCTTGTAATATTATCTTTGTAACATCAGATGTGTAGGTCTAACCTAACAAAAAAGTATAATAGTAACATAATCAAATTTGCAAACATGAGTTCAGAATCAGACTTCAAATAATAAGCCAATTGAAGACCTCCTAATCACTTTACAATTTGTGGAGCCAAATAATTATGCTTTTAAGGTCAAACATGTTTGTAAGACATAAGTAGTATCAGACCTTTACACGTCACACTTCAATAGTAACTCAAACATTAAAATTCTATCCAAGTGTTTGAAGGTCGTGTACTTTAGTAAATTTATAAACTTAAGTACATTGACGTGTATAAGCTGAGACTTCAGACTTTTAGTCAGACTTTTATTTATTATTTGAACAAGTTTAGCCAGTTCATTTGCCTTTTGTCCTAAGTATGGGGTTGAGTGGTTCGCTCATGCTGAGGCTTTCTTAACAACGTTGTTAAGGGTATATGTTACACTTTGCGAGTGTACATGTGGTCTTTTTGGGACCCTTTAGCAAGATTTTTAAGTTTTCCCTGCATAAGGATGGTTTGTCCTCGCAGGACCACCTCTAGGGCTTTTGGCCTTTTTCGAGGAGAAATTTAACTTATAACTAAGATAACAAGAGCCATTTTTTGTCGAATTCTAAAATTGCATCTACAAGATGTTTTACATCATTGGTAATACTTGCACAAATTCTCTACATTCTATGGATGAGACTGTGCCTTTTCATCCATATTCTCAATTTTATAGGTTCCTGACTGAACCTATTCATTGATGCGGTAAGGACCCTTCTAATTGGGACCAAGGGTTCTTGTGCCATGCTCCCTAGAGGGTGAAAATACTCTTCACAGTACCAGTTCATTCAGACAGAATGAATTCTTTTTTTACCTTTGAATTGTAGTATCTAGTCATTTTTCTTTGATAAGTGGCCAATCGGGCTTGAGAGTTATCCCTCATTTCTTTAAGGAGGTCGAGTCCACATCTTCTCATCTCATCGTTACTTATCTCGTTGAAATATATTCCTCAAAGAGATGCCATACCTACTTCAACATGACTCATAGCCTTGGTTCCGTAGGCCATAGAGAATGGGGTCTCTCATGTAGCAGTTCTACTTGTGGTCCTGATAGCCCAAAGTACTTGAGGTAGTTCATCGACCCATGTCCCTTTAGAGGTATTTAGTTTTCTTTTTAGCGTGTACTTCATCGTTTTGTTGACAGCTTCAACCTGCCCATTTTCCTGGGGGTGATATGGAGAGGAAAAATGTTTCTTGATGCCTAGTTCCTCGCACATGTTTCTGACCTTCTTGTTGTCAAACTGTCTCAATCGAATGGGAAATTCTGAACCTACAGATGATCTTCTTCCATAGGAACTTGGAAGTGTTGGCCTCTATAATTTTGGCAAGTGGTTCAAATTCTACCAATTTGGTGAAGTAATCAACGATGTCAATCAGTTGACCTCAAGGAACTCAACAAATATCGGGGCCACTCTTACCAAGTAAGTACGATTCCGACGTGTTCTTACCTGAATAACGACGATAAATGGACGAAAATGGATGGTGGAGGCACTTTGTGGTGAGAGACAAAAATGTTCAAACTCTGGTGGTGTGAAATGAAAGCAATCGCATTAACAACGATTGCCGGATAGAAACCACAATGATCTACATTACAATCAACGGAAATATGTGGAAGGATAGATAAAAATGTGCGTTGAAATTCACTATGTTGCCTATTGAAATTAGTGTTCAATAAAATTGTAAAAATGACAAATAAATATTCTACTAAGTGTTTGTATAGATTTCCCAAAAGTCCAAGTATATATTTCTGGTATCTGATTGTAAAGAACCTAACCCTTCATCACTTGCAAAGAAAACCTATTTATACTGCCATGGTCGACGTGGTGGTTGTTGGATCAGAACCACATGGCCTCATCTCCTACATTGGGATATCACATCATTGTCTATTCATACATTGATAAGGGGTCATCCACTCTACACAATAGGCTGACACACTGATAAAATTTATTATAAGTGTTACATCAATCACTTCTAAAAGATCTTCAAATCCGTTGTGTGGGATAACATCAGCTCCATGAACTTCGGATGGTTTTGAAAGTCTCTGAGAGCTTTAGAGAGCCTCAGCCTAAGTTGTAGTGCTTCGTCCTTGAGGTAGTAGTTCAACATGTACCTCGGCTTTTGATAGAAGGACTTTGGTCCTGTTTGACTTCCCTTTTCTTTGACCTTGTGAATCTTCCTTTGACTTTCTTGCTGACTTTCTGTCTACGTAGCATCTTTATTTTGAGTCTCGGAGGCGAGGCATAACATGCGTCATGTTCAACTTTTCAATAATGCTAGTTGGAATTCTAAAGGTTTAAATACTATATTTTCTTTTGTAGATGCTAACCAATTTTGTTTAATCTCTACATGCAAGGTTGCGAAGGAGGCTTGGAACATATTCCAAATTGTTCATGAAGGAATTGTCGTTCTGAAGTCATCCAAGATCTAGATGTTTATCCGAGAATTTGAACAATGAATGATGAGAGAAGACGAATAGTTGAAAGATTTCTATGCTAAACTTATTTACATGACTAATTCAACGTATACTTTGGGAAATAAGTACTTGGAGAGAAAGATAATAAAGAAGATCATTAGATCTTTACCTGATCAATTTCACTCCAAAATAACAGCCATTGAAGAAAGCAAGAATATTGAAGCATGAAGGTTGAAGGTTGAAGAATTGGTGGGATCATTAATAACATATGAGTTACATTTACATATAAGAAAGAAAGAAAAGTGATCTAGAAACGCCTTTGAAGATGAAAATGATGAAGAAGAGGTTGGTGGCGAGGAGAGTAACACTGATGAATAGATGGTCATGCTTACCAAACAATCCAAGAGATTCTTGAAAAATAATAAAAAAGAAATGAGCACAAAATCTCAAATTCAATCAAAGAAAAAATTTCCTAACAATTCAAGGCAAAATCCTTCTACATCTATAAAAAAGAATAAAAACTACATTCAATCTCATAAATGTAAGGGATATAAGCACATAGCATCTGAGTGTGCTAATACATTGAAAAAGTTTCATATGACGAAGGCCATGAATGTCACAAGGAATGAAGAAGATGAAAGAGAATCGGATTCAGACGAGGAAGACGAAACTTCTCATAACCAAGTTACTTTTTTTTATTTTCAATTTATATTCTTGTTTGAACTCATAACTTTGAGTGACGAAGGTCCAAGTCATATATGTTCTCATCGTATTATTCTGAAAGATAATTCGGAAGCTGAACGAGAAAAGAATCTCTTCATCATCGAAAAATACTCTAGATCGTCATGGATGCCAAGTGGCATACGTCCATGTAAGTTTATACAAGAAAAGTAGGGTAGGAGCACGATATCATCAGTTATGTATCTAACTGAATGATTGATGATGAGTTTGGGTGTGACTGCAAATACTTTAGTTTGGGTATGATTATATTTGGTCCTTCTTTCTCTCTTTCATCTTCAATCCATTTACCTTGGAGCCCTTATCTACTTGAAAGATTTGAAGTACTAAATATGTGCGTACCATTCTCTCTATATCATAAGGAATGGTTGTAGCCATTGATCACTGGCAATCTGGAGTAGTTTTCGATGATGAAGATGCGGGAACCTCGCACATCATTTTTGGATATGTACGAACCTCCTCCTCAGATTGATTTTGGGAATCAGTACTTTTAGAAAACCTTTTTTGAAGGACAGAAGTGTAGGTTACTATTGAAATTATTCTGAGTTCTATTTGGGATTTCTTATTGGAGTTTGGAAAGTACCTTAACAGTGAGAAGAATAGTGAAAAAAGAGGGAAAAAGGAGAAAAAGGAAATGAAAGGAAATCTTGGAAGAGGAACCCTAAGTATTATATTGTAAGGAAAAATCTGAACTTGAAAGAATCCCCATAGAACTCCTTTAGCTAGAAAACACAAATGGAATCAAAAGTTTGTTCACCAAAAATAGGAACCTTAGAGAATCTTTTGCACAAGTAAAACATGAATGCATAGGTTTACCTTTCAAAGGCGAACAATGACGTCCCTCGATCGTTAGACCTAAGGAAAAGATCCATAGGTAAAGCAACCTAGACTCTTGAATGTTAATGGATGGGAAATCAATAAACAAATCAATTTCCCATATTCAACATGCATTTTATCGCGTTTTATCCACACGTGTGGAATGACGCATGCAATCATAATTGGAGTGCTTTGTAAAATATGGGGACTGCAATCATGATGAGCACTCTAACTAGCTGACAACCTAGATCCGTACATTGTTGGGAACTTTACACCTCCCAGTACGTCTCTTGCCCTGCCTTTGGGAAGTTTCCATGTGTCAGCTTAATGTTTTCAATAGCTTGGAACACTAACTTAATTCTTAACAAGAATAATTAGGCTTGGACTTGAGGGCCTATATATCGTTATACTTTGGCAATTCAGCTTTGTGATCTGTAGGACTTCATCATGATTGTTGGATTTTTCACATATGTTAGGCTCACTTAATATATTTTTAGATTTTTAATTGTCAAACTTTGAGAAATCAATTGTCAAACCATGATAATTTTTTTTTAGATTTTGTTAGTAGCTAGTACAGATTGGATGGTAAGTGGTTCGACTAGAATCTATAAGCTACAGTTTTTACAGATTTCTTATATAACATGATATTTTTTCTTGTTATACAATTACATCTCATGTAGAATAGATTCTGTTGACATTGATTTTTGTACCTCCAACGTGGCCAACAGATCCCAAGGCATCCTACGTCCACTTAAGTATGATTCTTACACACTAAAACAAACTGTTAACCACAAGTGGCTTCTTCTGATGATGGTGGTGTTGGATGCTCACACTTCAACGATCAAGTCAGTTGAAGTCGAAAGTGTTTTAGTGTAGGAAGTGCTTTAGACACGAGCCTCCTATGTAAAAAAGGTGTCGACTTCGAGGAGAATATGTGATAGCAAAGAGAGGAAAGTTATAGCTTGAAAGTTACCTTTGGAATGACACACCGTGTGAGCTTTTATAGTAGAAGAGGATGTATACTGATTGTAGGATGAAAGCATACGTTGTCTCATCTATGCGGCTGAAGCCTTTGTCAAAGGTATCAATTAATCACACGTCACTACACCAAAAAAGACCTTTTGCAGCGGCCAAAAAATACTGCGGTAGACCTTTTGCAGCATTTTAGCATGTGTTGCGAAGGTCGATGTGGCCGTTGAGGGAAGACTTTTTGCAGCATTCATTCACTGTTGAGAAAAATCCTTTTGCAGCTTTTTTTAAATGTTGCGGTATTAACGCTTTTTTTCAACGTTGCGGTAGACTCTTTTGCAGCATTTTTTCAACGTAATCGTAGACCCTTTTGTAACGTTTTTTAAAACGTTGCAGTAAACTTTTTTATTTACTTTTTTTTTTGGTTAGATCGATATGGGATAGAGAATCACCATTTCACTAAGATTTCGAATGAATTCAAGTTGATTTTATTTAACATTTCACAATCTTTACAAATTAAACCATCCATATAATATAAAAAAGAAACTCTAGATATATTTTTGTATGTGAATAAGATTATACAAATTCTCATAAGCAATACACTTGAATTTGCCAAAAAGAAAGTAAAATCACAAATCAACATTTGGCTAACTAATTTGTTTATGAATTCAGACTAATGGCCTTTTATCTTCGTTTTCTTCGTCGGCTCCATTTTCTGGTGTCTTCACCTTTTTCGGATGATTTTTTCCCTGAAGTGAATAGTCCTTGACATACAGAATCTAGACAGAGAAATTAAAATATCAATCAAAAAGTACAGATAAACATGAATAAATTTTCAGAGAAAAATAAACCAATCTCTCATTTGACAAAAATAAAGAAAAAATATGAGAAGCCTATAACTGAAACTCATGCAGCCTAACTTCAAAACCAATCTCTCATTTGAGAAAAACAGAACAGAAAAATGGATTCGACTTTTTAGAGACATCACTATCACCAGGGGCGGAGCTGCATGGGGGCCTGGTGGGGGCCAGGCCCCCACACCATTTTTGACAAAAAAAAAAAATTAAATTTTTTTACATTTTTTTTTTGTAATTACCACTTTCAACGCATTTTTCACATAGAAAACATTGAAATTTGGTTATGGCTATTTCTAGAAGAATTGTAGCCCTTCGAGTTAGCTTTCCAACGAAATTTGATTCATCGCAATCGGATATCAGTAGAGAAAGTTATGATGAAAATACTGACGACTGCTCAATCTTCGCTCGACTTTCGCTAGAGGCTCGCTCGAGCGACCAATGCAGTAACTTTTTGGCCCAGTTTCGCCGACATGATTGATGATCATGTAGTTATACAACGTTATCAAAGTATGATTTTGCTAAATTAAAGAATGGTACTTTCTTTTATACGTTTCTTGTTTTTTTTGTTAATAACGTACCTAAAAAAAATTTTCGGGGGCGCTGCCCCCGAACCCCCGTGGGCCCCACCCCTTCACCTCTACCTCTAGACCCCCACTACTTTTGAGATCTAGCTCCGCCCCTGACTATCACTGCAACATGACACATTCATAACTATTTAACATGTCTTTTTGAAGATAAACCATAGCACTGACTTTTTTCCAATAAAAATATTATTAGAAGAAGAGCCAGGGGAACAACCCATGCACTAAAACAAGTGGCATATAAATTTTACTACCGACAGTATGAGAATAAAACAAATTTCCTTGTCTTTAGATGAAATGTACATGCCTAAAATGTTGCAGAACATCTAGTATCATATTTTAATAGCAGACATTATATTTCCCTGCTTCGATGAACCGTTCCGTAGAAATTAAATCAGTTCAGCTCAGGGTCACACTCACTACCAATAGGAAAAATGTGCAATGGAGATCTAAAAAAGAATTGTAAATGATATGTTAAGAAATGCACTATTAAAGCCCGCATTTAATAAAGTATTACAAAAGTTAAACCTCTTCCAGAATATCGTGTCCAGTCAGAGCCCAGAGGCAGTCCCAGAAGATATCTTCCTTGTCGAGCAAAACTAGCAAGAAGGGATAAATTTGTCTGAGTAGCATCACGATCCTTGAAATGTTCCGTGCTAGTGAGATCCTTAATTATATTTATAAAGATGCCGCTATCTTCTACAACTCCAACAAAGTAAAGTTCCAATAGAAGTTTTAGAGTGCTCCGCTTCTTCATGGCCCTTGAATTTTTGTCTCCGTCTAAGTCCTTGGGGGGCTTCCCAGGCAAGAAAGTTCTCAAGAGACCTTGAACTCTAGACGAGAAGTCTTTGTACCTTTGGTGCAGTAAAGAGCAGATCTGGTACAGGAAAGAATCTACTAAAAATAATGGAAAAGGCATCTAAAACACAGTGGACAGCA